>PVJL010009095.1:0-60262 GCA_004026885.1 Lyroderma lyra | reverse complement strand
TTTTTTTGTTTTTGTTTTTGTTTTTTGTTTGTTTGTTTGTTTGTTTGTATTGTTAGTTTCATCCTGACCTTGGCTTCCTTCTTACTTCCTAAATGGCTGCCAGCTAATTCTGGGTTATCATGCTTCCCCGTCCTGAAAGAGAATGAGAGCATCACTAACACAAACTGCCCTGTAAAAGTCCCAATGCTCATTGTTTTTTGACCAACTTACTTCACAAGTCCATCCCTGAATCATTGAGATTAGGTGAAGGAAAATACTAATTGGCCTTAGATTAGATCACACTTTCCATGCCTAAAACCAAAAGCAGCATAACCTGGGATTATGGGAAAATATAAAATGTATGCTAGGAAGTCAACCAACAGATACAACCAACAGGAAATAAACCATTCCTTCATTGAAAGTTTATACCATCTCAAACAAACTTCTAACACTTACTATACTTACTGCATTTGTCTTCACATATATAATTCCTCTACTAGACTTTAGGTAGCATCCTACAATGGCAAGAATTGGTCCCTGATTATTATTTCCCCCCCAATGTGTAAACTGTAGAAGCTTAAGATAACTTTGAATGAATAAATGGCCTTACACATTATGCATGCTAAAAGAATTTGAGCTTTATTCTGTAGACTATATGGCACTCTTAAAGGGTCTTGGTAGAACACAATCATATTTCTAAGGTGTTTTAAAACCTTCAATGTTGAAAAAAAGGGAAACTAGTGTTAAAGCTTTCATAATTGTCTAAGCAGTTGATTGCAAGACTAATCTATGGCAAAGGCAGTAGAAATGAAGAACAAGAAATTCTGAGAAGTTTCAGAGGCGCAATAGATAGGCTTTGATGATTCATATAAGAACTAAAATATAAGAAAAATTTAAATTGACTCAAATTTCTAGCTTAGGGTGACTAGGTGAATTGACCAACAAAAAACAAAACAAAACAAAACAAAACAGAAAACGAGAAACACATCATCTGTGGGAAAAGATAAAGAGTTTACTATAATTGCTAGAACTCAATATTTATTCATAAATACTTGAAGAAGAGAACACATTTATTTATAAATAGCCCAAATACTTTCCCAGCTTCTCTCAAATTAGAGGCAAACTATTTATTAATAATTATTAACTCTGTGTACATTATACCAGGAACAGATGGCTCTAATGTGACTAGTCTACCTCATGACTTTTCCCATTTAGAAGATTTCTTATTTTGGTATCTATGTGGCCTACCGAATTTCCTGAGAGAGCTGGGTCTGTCAATAAGAGAGTGCACAGCGATGGAAAACAGCCAAATCCACTGAAGCAGCCTGTGAGCCTGTGAAGGACTAGGAATAGGGGTGAAGAAGGATTTTCTCATCCCGCTGTTATGTTTTCATATCTGACCAGGGCTGAGTTCGAGTCCCTAACCACACTCCTTTATAAGGGATCTTTGTCATGGTCTTCCTGCCAATTAGTAATGATTGAACAAGTGTGTCTAACATGCCATCTAATGGGTAGCTTTTTACTTCCCTGTCTCCACTGATCTCAAAAGTCCTTAATTATGAGACTCAGAGTAGAGCTGGGCTTTAGAGCATAAGCTTTAGATCAGAACAGATCTGAACTTGAATTAGAGATCTATCATGGATCATGTGTGTGACCTTGAGTAAATTTTATCCTTTTTAAGCTTTAGTCACCTTAGCTCTAAAATAAGAATAACTGTTACCTAGCAATACCATTGTAGTAAGGCTTAATATATGAAAAGTAGCACAGTTATCTAGCCAAGAATAAAGTTAATAAATGCATTCTGATATTGTTACTAATGCTGCAATTGTGAGACATAATTTGTAATTCAATCAGACCTCATTTCCTTAACACACATACAAGGCATTTATCGTGAAAGCCATCACCCATTTCCTCTGCTCACTTTTCCTAGGAATTAGCATGAAATAGGGCACAATGAGAACAGATGAGGATTTAAAGTCCATCAGACTTGGGTTCAAACGTGTTTTCCATCTTTTCTTTTTTTTTTGGCTCATTTAAAACTTGATGTTAACAACACTTCCTCCCTCTAGTACTGTCGTTGATATTCAGTAAGAGATGCAAGTAGAATGAACTCAGTAAGGTTAGACATTTTGTCTATTTTCTTTCATTGGCATATCCCAAGTATTTTACCTACTGTCTGGCATGAAATATTTGCTACATGATATTAAAGTTATCTTTACTCTGCCTGGAACAGAGTAGGCTCCAATTAAATCTTATTTTCTTAATTTTTTATTTTCCCTTTGTTACGTAATTGATGATTTAGAGCCTGCGGCAAAGCAATAGAATTTCCAGAGATGTTGGACTTCAATTGTTCTATAACAAAGCTGTAGTTGATGTGAGCCAACTCTGCTCTTCAAATGATCTTTGTCCCACATGGTGCTATTCAGAAATTTGGGAAAGTTGCTAGCATTTGGGGTAACAAGATTCCACAACAATATCCAAATTTAGCCTCTCCAAAACATTTGGATTACCTGGCATTACATGGCTATATTCTCAGGTGGCAAAAGTGAACAGAGTAGCTGGTCCCTTTAGACAGGGTACGTGTGTTCAAATACACCACAATGTCTCTACCTCTCCTAGTGTGTCTGGCACCACGGCTGACTTACTATTTCTCATCAGCTTTTCTCTGCTGGTTTTCTTATATCCAAACCAGGCTGACCAGACATGCCATTTTAAATGGGACAGAAAATAATGGTACTGTCCTGTTTCAAGTGGTATGTGTGATCAGCTGACTGACATCTTGAATTTACTCCAGTGAGACTGGGTTGACCTTCATTTGAAATGGGAAAATGACATTGTTTTCTGTCCCATTTAAAACAGGACATGGGGTCAGCCTAAGCCAAGCACCTCTTTAATTCACACTATCTCCCTGACTTCTGTAAGTATTTGAGTTGCCATCTCTGTTCCATAGCTTTATGAGTGTCGGTGAGAAAGGGGTGAATCAATGCATAATGTTAAGCCTCTAGTGGGAGCAGGAATTTAAAATGCAGAACGAGGATCTGGTGGGAAGAAGAGTGAGAGTCACTCCTCCTGCGCTCGGATGTTTAGCCACATAAGTATTCCATAGTGTGTTTTAGGCTTCATGATAAACATTTTCTCAATCTGTGAGTATCAATAACACTATAAATACTCATATTACCACTGATATAAAAACACTGACATGTTTGGGATTTTTCATGAATGTTTAAAAAAATAAAAACCCTGTATGTTTTTATAGCAGGGACATGCCTAGAAATATTACCTGTGCTTGTGCTTTGGAACTGAATCCTAAATGATTTCATGAACCACTGGCATCTGAAGCAGCAGTCAGCAGCAGAGAAGGTGACATTAAACATTTGCTTCTGGGATAGCCATAGTCATCAAAATGCCTCAGTCATGGTGTACTCTTCCTAGTGTCTATGTAACTTGGTGATTTGTTGGCTCAAGGATTTTAGGATTTATTGTCCTAGGAAAAGAAGACATCCAGGAAAAAAGGACATACAATCCTTTGCAACTAACTTTAAAACATCTAAACTTATGGGGTGTGGATTAAATGAAAATAAACCAAAAATTCAAACTGATAAAGTTGGGAAAGGAGAGAGGAAAAGAGGGAAGGGAAGGGACAGGAATGAAAAAGAGAGAAGGAAAAGTAAAAAGTGAGGGTGGGGGGGGAAGGGAAGGGAAGGGCAGGGGAAGAGATGAGAGTGCAGGAAATAAGAGGAGAGGAGAGCAATTCAAGTAGCCAAAAGTTTCAGCCTCTTTTCACTTAGGTCATAAGAGAAGATTGCGATCAGAAAGGGTAATAAAAACCGTGGAGGAGGAAGAGGAGGAGGGAAAGGTGGGCAAGGGAGAGAAGCTGGAGAAAATAATTAGCATGGACCTGACATGAGTTTTACCTTTCTTTTCTTCTCCTTTTGGAGGTTTATGAAAGTAGAAATATAAATAAAGCAAGACAATAGAGAGTTTACAAGATTCTCTTATTTAATGGAATATCATAGCTTATATCAGCCTAGGAGACTATGAAAACTTTCATTCTGAAGGACTCATTCTTTACTTGCAATTTTCCCCATAATGAAATCCAGAAATAGATAAATTTTATCTTTATTTTTAACTACTCTCCCTTCCCACATTTCAGGACATAAAGCCTTTTTCCTCAGAAATCAGTAGGTTAAAATCTTCAACTGACCCACAGAGTTGAGGTAGATTTTATTAATTAACAAATAGAAAGGAATGGAGGATATATCAGAAAACCTGAGTTTAGTCACAGATCCAAGTCACTTTCTCTTCTACCAATAAATAAAGTTGATATTTTGATGTCCATGTAATTAATTCATTTATCTATTTCTTATTTCTTAACTCAGAAAGGCAAGACAGGAATGTTATTTATTGTTTCATAAAACTCTCAATTAGTGAATCAACTGGGGACCTTGCTAGATAGATGCAAGCACTGATACTCAGAGACTGAAATAATCTATGGAATCCGTGGAGACATGAAGGTTATTGGTTCAATCAGGGCAGGAAGATTAGGCTTCATGCTTCAGTGTTTCGTAAACTCAGGTCTCTCTGGTTTTGGATCTTGGTAATTTGTAGCAGCTTCTATGGTGATTATGCAGGTTTTGGGTTTTTGTTTTTTCTTTAAGAGGCATGGACTATGCAGGCCTCTGAAAATTAAACAGTTTTCATGGACACAGAGTGGTTTTAGCAGGAATTAAGTCAACAGTCATTCATCTAACTGTATAAATATTTCATAAGGACCAACTAAGTACGAGGCAGTGCTCTAAATTCTTAGAATGCACCAATGCACCAGTAAACAAAGAATAAGGGAAGATGAGGGGGATTAGGAATTCTAGAGGGTGGAGGAGAGTTTCCAATGTAAAATTACTTGGTCAGGCTAGGCCACATTGGAAAGATGACATTAAAGCAAAGGTTCGAAGGATGTGGTATCATGCAATTATAAGGGTAAGAAGGTAGAAGAGAGTTTCAGGCACAGGCAACAGTTTCAAAGTGATGCTGAAACAGTGAGCAAAGAGAAGAGTATTGGAGAGGTCAGGGAGATACGAGGGAGAAAAACAAAGTGGAGACTTGTTAAAATTGTGCAGATTCAGCTGAGCGAGATGGACAGTTGTCCTGTGATTCCATAATCTAATTTACATTTATAAAAAATCTCTGTGTCTGCTGTGTAAGAATAGAAGAGAGAGACAAGGGTGGAAGTAGGAAGACCAGTTAGAGAGCTACATTTGTTACAGAGGAGAAATTATGGGGGAGTTCCCTGGCGGTGTAGTGGCTTAAGGCTTCGGCGTTGGCGCTGTCGGCGCTGCGGCCTGGGTTTGATTCCCAGTTAGGGAGCTACCCACATACCAAAAAGAAAAAAAAAAAAGAAATTATGGTAACTTTGACCAAGGTTATGAAAATGGAAGTAGTAAAGGGTGGTCAATTTAGGGTTATATTCTAAATGAAAGTCAACAAGATTTCCTCATCACTAGGATTATAAGTAAGGGAGAAAAGAAAGAGTTAAGGATGACTCAGGTGTTTACTCTGGGAAACTGGAAGGCTGGACTTGCCATTTAATGAAGTAGAATAGGTTTGGGGAGGAAGATCAGAAGTTTAGTTTGGATTCTGTTGTGTTTGAGAAGTTTATTAGAGACTTAAATTCAGGTGTTGGGTATAGTTGAACATACAATTCTGAAATTCAAGAGAAAGATTACAGAAGGAAATACAAATTTGGATGTCAATGGTATACTGAAGGGACATCAAGCGAAAGGACTGAATGAGATTGATAAAGGAGTGAGGAAAAAGTACACACAGAGGGAAAAATGAAAAGACCCAAGAATGCATCTACCTTAATATTTCTGAGAGCAAGGACTTTTTAGTCTAAGTTGAAACTTATATCACAAAAGGCAGAGCGTCTGCTTGCAGATTTTTTGAGTATGTGAAATAGTTTTATACTGTTTGTGTTGATTCATAGCCAGAGCTATAATCCAGATTATTTAACCTTAAAATTGTTATGTCAGGCATACTTGGGCACCATTACGTTGGATGCTCCAAATTCCTCTTCACATTGTTTTAAAATAGGAGAGATGGTGGGGCTATGTGGATTTCCTCTTAGGTTCCTAATGTCATCTACCATTGCAAGGTTTCATGGTAATGTTTTAAATATTTTGAAGCCACAAACTGTGGCTTCAACCAAACAGCTATGGGCAATTTTATAAAATGAGTGAGCCTAAGGAATGATCTATAATCTATAAATCTACTGAAAATAGGTTAGTGCAAACATAATTGCAGTTTTTGTATTGTTGAAATTTGCTGTTTGATATTGAAACACATTATTAAATAAATGTGGTTATGTTATACATCATTTTAATGAGCATTTCCCACTTTGTTTTTTTGTTAATTACTTATTACTTGCTATTTGTTTTATAGTTATTTTAGACTATGGAAATGATGCTAGGTAAACAGCAAATTTGAGTGATTTTCTTATGCAAGCTCAAAATGGGTCGTAAAGCAGTGATGACAACTCGAAACATCAACAATGCATTTGGCCACAAACTGCTAATGAATGTACAGTGCAGTGGTGGTTCAAGAAGTTTTGCAAAACAGATGAGATTACAGAGTAGTGGCTGGCCATCAAAAGTTGACAACAACCAATTGAGAGTAATCATAAAAGCTGATCCTCTTACAACTACACTAGAAGTTGCCAAAGAACTGAAAGTCAACCACTCCATGATTGTTCAGCATTTGAAGCAAATTGGAAAGGTGAAAAAGCTCAGTAAGTGGGTGTCTCATAAACTGACCAGAAATAAAAAGAAATTGTCATTTTGAAGTGTCATTTTCTCTTATTCTATGCAACAACAATTAACCACTTCTCGAACAGATTGTGATGTGCTATGAAAAGTGGATTTATACAAACCAGTGACAACCAGCTCAGTGGTTGGACCAAGAAGAAGCTCCAAAGCACTTCCCAAAGCCAAACTTGCACCAAAGAGGTCATGGTCTCTGTTTGGTGATCTACTGCTGGTCTGATCCACTACAGCTTTCTGAATCCCAGTGGAACCATTACATCTGAGAAGTATGCTCAGTAAATTGATGAGATGCACCAAAGACTTCAATGCCTACAGCCAGCATTGGTCAAAAAAAAAGGGCCCAATTCTTCTCCATGACCTGACCACATGTCACACAACCAATGTTACAAAAGTTGAATGAATTGGGCTTCAAAGTTTTGCCTCATCCCTCACATTCACCTGACTTTTCACCAACTGACTACCACTTCTTCAAGCATCTCAACAAGTTTTTGCAGGGAAAAATGCTTCCACAACCATCAGGTTGCAGAAAATGCTTCCCAAGAGTTCATTGAATCCCAAAGCATGAATTTTTATGCTACAGGAATAAACAGACTTATTTCTTATTGGCAAAAATGTACTGATTATAATGGTTTCTATTTTGATTAATAAAGATGTGTTTGAGAAGAAAGATCCAAGATGGCAGAGTAGGTAAACACTGTGTCTGCTTTGTTCTGTGAGCACATTAAAATTATAACTAAATTATTGAACAACCAACATGGAGAACCATCTGAAGTCTAGCTGAACAGAAGCTTTATAACTAAGGATACAAAAAAGAGGCAAGACTGGTAGGAGGGGTGCAGTTGGGAAAGAAGACAAACCTCCAGGGCAGTACAGAATCAGGAGGAATATCTCAGCCACAGAGGTTGCCCCTAGAGGACTGAAAGACCCCAGCCCCATGCCAAGCTCTCTAGCCCAGAGCACTAGTGCTGGGAAGCGGAGCCCCACAACATCTAACTGTGAAAAACAGCTCTGATCATCTGGTGGAAACGGAAGGCTCTGGGGAAACCTAGATGTCCTTTTAAAGTGCCTGAGCAAACTCAGTCACTCACAGGTACTCACCCTGGGCTCTGACAGCGGGACAGTGACTCGGGAGGAGTTGGAGGCATACAGGGGGCAGACAGAGCGTGTGGCTTTGGAGCAAGGGTTGAAGGAGAGTTGTCATTTTTTTCTCAATGCACCCTCCTCCCATGCAGCCAGCTGGTGGGCCATGTTTCTCATGTTGCACCTGCCCCTACTTGGCCAAATCTGAACCTGAGCTGTATTCACTCCACCTTACTGACTCACTGGGACCCCACCTCACCCAACTCTGCAAATGCCAGAGGCACTTTCTCTGGTGAGCAGCCAGCCCCACATTGCAATCTTCCTTGGAATACTATTTAAGTCTGCAGGCCTCAGGCTGGCAACGACTGTTATTGGTGTGCTCTGTATTGGTTTGCTACGTAACTCCAGGGACAGCACTGGCATCAAACCAGAATCTACAGGAGCACCCAGCACAGGTGACCGAGGAGATAGTGCCAGGGCTTCACAGGGCACCTACTGCATAAGGCTATCTGGCAATACTGGGAGACATAGCAGATGTACCTAATATAGAAACAAATACAGCCAGGTATCCAAAATGAGGAAACAAAATAACATGTCTCAAATAAAGTAACAGCAGAAAATTTTAGAAGAACTAAATAAGACAAAGGCAAGCAACCTATCAGATACAGAACTCAAAATTAAGGATCCACAAGAAACTTAGTAGTGCTCTTTCACTTGGGACTCACCAAGATGGGCTTTGTTCACACCAAGACTGTGAAGAGAGTGGCCCAGGTCATGATCCAGAAGTACTACATGCACCAACCTCCACACCAAGTGCGTGTGCAAGGAGCTCACCATTATTCCCAGCAAGAAGCTCCACAACAAGATAGTGGGCTATGTCACACGTCTAATGAAGTGGGTTCAGAGAGGCCCCATAAGAGGTATCTCCATCAAGCTGCAGAAAGAGGAGAGAGAAAGGAGAAATAATTATGTTCCTGAAGTCTCAGCCCTGGATCAGGAGATCATTGAAGTTGATCCTGACACAAAGGAAATTCTGAAGCTATTGGGCTTTGGCAGTCTGTCCAACCTGCATGCAGGTCAGTCAGCCTACAGTTGAAATGAATTTCAAAACACCATGTGGAGCTGTTTGAACCTTCTTGCTATGCTGTAATATTTTCAATAAACCATGGACAACAACAACAACAACAACAAAAACAGTAAAAACTTCAAAAGAGAGATAATAAGCGTAAAGAAGGACATAGAAACCATTAAAAAAAAAGAACCAGTCAGAAATGAAGAAAACAATAACTGAAATTCAGAATATAATAAAAGGAATCCCCAGCGGACTAGATGGAGCAGAGGATTGAATCAGCAAATTGGAAGACTAAGTAGCAAAAAACATCCATTCAGAACAGCAAACAAACAAACAAACAAACAAAAAAGGAATCCAAAAAAAAATGAGGATAGTTTAAGGGGCCTCAGGGACAACATCAAGTGAAACAACATTTACATCACAGGAGTACCAGAAGGAGAAGAGAAAAAGCAAGGAATCGAGAACCTATTTGAAGAAATAATGACTGAAAACTTCCCTAACCTGGTAACGAAAAGAGACATACAAGCCCAGGAGGCACGGAGAGTCCCAAACAAGATAAAGTCAAATAGGTCCACACCAAAATACATTATAATTAAAATGGCAGAGGTTAAAGACAGAAAAAAAATACTAAAAGCAGTAAGACAAAAGCAACTAGTTATTTATAAGGGTGCTCCCATAAACTGATTTCTCAACAGAAACTTTGCAGGCCAAAAGGGAATTGCAGAAAATGTTCAATCTGATGAAAAGCAAGGACCTACCACCCAGATTACTCTACCTAGCAAGGCTAGCATCAAAATCGAAAGACAGATAAAGAGCTTCCCAGACAAGAAAAGGCTAAAGGAGTCATCACCACCAAACCAGTATTACAAGTAATGTTAGAGGGACTGCTTTGAGATTGGGGTGGGGGGACAGGGGCAGGACAGGGGAAGCAAAATTATTAACAATAAAATGACAATATGTACACATTAACAATTACCTTCAATTTAAATGGATTAAAAGCTCCAATGAAAAGACGTGAAGGGTAGTGCATTGAGTGGAGTGCCAAACAGAGGAAGACAGATGCAAGTTCACCTTGTTTATTTCTAAAGAAGAAAATAAACAAGTGGGACAGGAACAGATTCATAGAAAAGATTTGGTTTGTTGCCAGATGGGAGGAAGGCTGGGGGAGGGGGTGGAATAAGAGGAAGAGATTAGAAGGTTCAGTCTGGTGGTTACAACGCAATAGGGGGATATGGGGTCTAACATGGGAATATAGTCAATAATGTTGCAATACCTATGAGTGGCATCAGATAGATTTTTGGGGGTGATGGGAGGAGGGTGAAAGGAGTGGGTGAAGAGAAAGAAATCAATAATTACAAATTCATAGTCACAAAATAGCCACAGGGATGTAAAGTGCAGCACAGGGCACATAGTCAATAACACTGTAATAACTATGTATGGTGTTGAATGGAAACCAGATGTATCGGAATAAGGATTTTGTAAGTTATATAAAGGTCTCACCACTATGCTGTACACCTGAAACCAATATAATATTGTATGTCAAATGTGATTGAAAAAAAAAATAAATGAGAAAAAAGATATGTGTTAACCTAGTTATAATGATTTAAAATTCACATTCCAAAACCACAATTACTTTTACACCAACCTATTAACTTTCATTTAGACCGAAATTGCAGGACATTTGAAGTACACATCACAAATACTTTGAGTTAAAATGCATTAGAAGAAAACTTGTGCACAAAAATGCATCCGTCTTTGAAAACTGGAGCAGAAGCAGAGCGAGAGAAATTTCTGGGAAATTCAACTTAATCAGAGAACTTGGGCCCAGGACATAGCGCAGGGCTGATCTTTGCGAAGCTTCCACTCTGAGGAAGGAGACTGGAACATTATCTAGACATCTTCAGAGGAAGAGAGTCTCAGAGAGTAAATACAACTACTTCTCCACAAAAATCTCAGATCATAGAAAGTACTGAGAGGTGTCCTTTTAAAGCTACAGATCAAGCGTTTGCTATACAAGCTTATGAGGAATGGTGCCCATGAAACTTGGGCTAGAAGAACCAAGTAGCTACAGAAAATGTGGATTGTGCTGAGAAAGACAGCCATCACCCAACTGCATAACCAGCCTCAGAAGCTTCCTTCATGTCCTCTTATAATCACTACCCCTTCGGGAGTCACCCCTATTCTGCCTCTAGCAGCATGGCTTAATTTCACCTGGTGTTGAACATTACATAAAGAAAATCATAGTGTGTACTCTCTGATGTCGTGTTTGACCCCTCATTTTGTTTGTGAGAACCTGCTGTGCTTTGCACAGGTAGCAATCGTTTGCATGGTACGCCACAATGTGAGTATACTTCAACATATTCATGGTCGTTAATGAACATTTAGGTTGACTCCAATTTGGGGCTGTTATCAGAGGGCTGCTATGCACATTCTTGTGCATATCTTTAAGTGAGCGTATTTTGTGTTTCTGTGGGTATACACCTAAAAGTGGAATTGCTGGGTCGAAAGGTATGTTTATGTTCAGTTTTTATGGCTACTAACAGGTAGTTTTCTACTACTATACCAATTAAGGGCCAGACATTTAGTGTTGAAAAAAGACACAATTCTTTAGGAGACCCTATGGCAGAAGTCTTGGTCTTCGCAAAGCCCCTAGGGGCCTTAGGTTTCAGAATCATCACTGGTAGTTTCGCTTCAGGAATTTGATGAAATGGTTTCTCCAGCTGAAGCAAAGGTAGAAATGAGAGTGAAATGATCCCTAGGAGGCAGAGACCAAGGAAAATCATTATATAGCAAGAAGCAGTGAAGGCAGACATGTAGAGAAGAGCTAAAATGTGCCCTTGCCCAAAGTGGCAGTTTTGTTAGCAGATCGAGTCCTCACTCAGCACTGGAGAAGCATTGGACTCAACGAAGCTTAGACACCAAGAAGCTCTGGACACGTGACATAGGGAACAGGAAGACTGGAGCAAGTTGTAATGTCGGGAGAGTGTGCTGGGAATGCTGATGCATCTTCCAGACCCCTGTCAATGACGCACCTGCCCACCTGTCAGGAGGGCTGGGTGGCCAGCCCTCAGTGGTCAGTGTCTTCAAAAATTACTTCAATTGCAGAGAGCTTTCTAGCTCAAAGATATCCACATCTTTCTCTGGATATCTTGCATTTTATAACCAGTCAGTGGGGTAGTATGAAGCCCTGGCCATCTTAGCCTAAAACTGAGGATAATTCTGGGTCCTTCTAGCTCCCTATGGAGGTGGGCCAGTGCTGACTTGGGCCCATACCACAGTTCTCCTTCTCCCTCTACCTATTCTGACTTCCTTCTCTTCCCTTCCATGAATACTGATCCCCTGGGAACTCATTAATGAACATCCTACCGACTAAACTCTGTTCAGAGTCTACTTCTCAGGAAAGCCAACCTGTGACAGGGTCACTTTGCCAAAAAGACAGCAATATCTCCAATGTCCCTATTTGCTACTATAATAAGATTGTCCTGCTAATTTTGAAACTCTTCAAATAGCATCCATACAGTAGGAGACTCAGTTCTGAATTATTTCAATTTCAAGGATCACCAATCCAACAAGAGATCACCAGATGCTAGCTGCTAAATGCACTCCATTCACACTTCAGCATCTACCTAAGATGCCTCAGGCTTAGCCTGAACAGAATAAGGCATTGGGGAGGAGGATTTGGATTCTACTTTCTTTAGATTTCAACTTAAAATGGCAAGGAGATTTATTTTGAAGTCTTCAACTTCACTCCCTGGATTTTATAAGAAGAAGAGGTCAAAGTAGGGACATTTTCCTACTGCTGTTATTGTAGTTGGTGATGGTTTTGTGCTACCATTCAGGCTAACAACTCAAGCTTTATTAGACAGTAGGTCTGGGCATGATTTGAACAGAGAAGTAGAATAGGAAGCAATATTTCAACTCAAGGTACAGCATGGCTTCAGAGTTAATTTAATGAATGCCCTATTCAGAGCCTTCTCTTGGTGAAACTAACTTATCCACCAAGAGGTATAGCCTAATAAAGGTGGGAGAAAAATCATTTGATTAAACATACACCATAACTTGCCCAATGGTTTAAGAGATCAAAAAGTTGGTAAATGTTAGGGGAAAAAAATCCCCTAGACAGACTCTATATTCTCATTAAAAAGTTTGCTAATAACATATCTGCATTCATTCTCTCTCTATCCATATATAGGGTCTGGCATAAGTAACACCCTTTTTAAGGTAGTTAAAATATTTATATTGTCATGTTACAGAATTACATGCTATGATTTTGTAACAAAAGATTTGGTATAGATTACCAGCTCATAAAAAAAGGCTGTTACAGCAGCTAGATCCTGTATATATTAATATATATGCCCCCTACCCTCTACTGCTGATGCAGGAACAGTGGCTTTTCTTTGTTTTTAATTCAATTTTATTTTATTTTTAAATATTTTTATTAGTTTTAGGTGTACAAAACAATATAGTGATTAGATATTTATATTCCTCACAAAATGATAACTCCAATAAGTCTATTATCTCACACTGTACATAGTTATTACAATATTATTGACTAGATTCCTTATACAGCACTTTGTATCTCTGTGACTATTTTTTAAAATTATGGTTGACATGCAATATTATTTTATATTAGTTTCAAGTGTACAGCATAGTGGTTAGACATTTATATTTTTTATGAAATGATCCCCCAATAAGCCTGGTACCCATCTGATACTACACAGTTTTTACAACATTGTTGACTATATTCCCTATGCCATAGGTTATATCCCCATGACTATTTTGTAACTACCAATTTGTAATTCTTAATCCCTCTACCTTCTTCACCCAGCCTCCCAACCCCTCTCCCACCTATTAATCATAAGTTAGTTCTCTATATCTATGAGTCTGTTTCTGTTTTGTTTGTTTTGTTCTTTAGATCCAATATGTTCACTGCAGTGCTATTTACAATAGTCAAGATATGGAAACAACCAAAATGCCTATCAAGCAGATTATTGGATAAAGAAATTGTGGTACCTATACACAATGGAATATTACTCTGCCACAAAAAAGAATAAAATCTTACCATTTGCGACACCATGGATGGACCTGGAGAGTATTATGCTAAGTGAAATAACACAGACTGAGAAAGAGCAGAGTCTTTTCTGACTGGCAAAAAAATGGGGAGAAGATCTAAACATGCATAGTTTGGTATATTCCATGTGGAAACAACACATTGTCAGGGTCAAGAACTGCTTTTGAAAAAGTTTCTAGAAATTTCATCATTACTATACATCAAGAAGCTTGCCAAATATAAAGCTAATTGTTTACCATCATCAATTTGATTCATGTGTCTATTCTTCAAATTCTCTGAACTTTAAGGGTAAAGGAGGGGATTATTAACTAAAAAGGAAAATTGGAAGTATATCAGGGAGAACCTTGCCTGAAGTTGAAATTAGGGGCATTTATGAGAAGATTTATAAGACTATTTGAGGGCAGAAGGATATTAATATTGTGGAGTAGGCTTTCCCCTTCAAATTCCTGTGTCTAGATAGGACAATTTACACCTCAAAATGTTCATTTGTGCCTAAAGCATAGATGAAGGGTGTACCTGAAGTTCATTACTCATCCTGCTCTCATCAGTTCAGAGGCAGATGGCTATGCTAAACTTCATGCTAGAGGAGGTAATGCTCAGTTTTGTACTTTGGTCCTATGGCATCATAATTCAGCTTCTACTCCTCAAAGAACACTTGAGATTTTTTTCCCCCACTTTTTTCTTATTCAATTTTGTTATTTACCTCCAAATGGAGGAAATTTGCCTAAAGATTATTGGAAATTAATAAAGGAATACGTATTATTATCAATTTAAATAAACATCATTGATATTTTCTTCTGATGTGCAGTTTGGTGTATCATTTTATTGAACATAAAATACATATGAGAGTTTTCATATTTTTATTCAAGATGTAGTTCCTCTAACTTCCTGTCCCCACTCTCATTTTCCCCATAAAGAAGAACCTTTTCAATTAAGTCTCTTACTCCTGGGCTTTTCACACGTCTCACTTTTGGGAAAGAGCACTACTCTTTGTAAATCACCTTAGAGTTTTGTATTTGCTGCTCCCACAGCTAGGGGTACTCTTGACCCCAGATCTTCACATTACTGGTTTTCCATTTCATTCCATCATGCTATTTACTTTCTTGATATTGTGTGGGATTTTCTTATTTCATCATTTATATTCACCACTGTACACCCAGCTCAGAAGAGTGCCTGGTAAATACATGATGAATAAAGGCCCGGGGCCTGGGAAAGGAAATACATTTTAGCATTTTTCCAGTTCAAGATTATGGTTTAATGGCTAAAAAGATAAAGAAGACCATCACTTTCTTTGCTGTTAAGTAGCTATGGAGTTGTTCAAGATAGATAGACTTATGAATAAAACCAATGAGATTACAGAGATAAAATAGTAAATACCTAAAAGAGGACAGAGTATGTGCTGATAGAGAAATTTATCTACAGACAGTTCAGGTTGAACATGGATAGGAAAATCTACCATTTTTTAACAAGGCCACAGAAGTGGAAACACTCCAGTGGATTGAATCACTAATTCTGAAATTTCAGACCCAAGTACAGCATTATTTGAACTACTTGTCAAGGAGAGGTGAGTGGAGAGAAGGAAATTATCTTAAAAGGTGATGGAAAGAGAAGTCACATTAGGTGGTGAACTTATTATACAACAAGTTGACAATGCACTGTAGAATTGTATGCCTGAAACCTATGTAATCCTTGCTAACAGATGTCACCCCAATAAGTCTAACAATAAAAATGAATTTAAAAAAAATAAATAAAATAAAAAAAAACCAAAAAAACCCCCAGAAATTTAAAGCCGGGATTGCTCTTATGCTAGTAACTATTGTGCATGTTGTAAATTATGAAATGAATGAGAATTCAGCTTTCCCAAATCCTCTGCATAAAAAGGCTCTTATATGAGGCCTTATTGTTACTTTTAATAATAGTAGTTACAATAATAATAATAATAAAATAGCAGAAATAACAATGAGTAATTATAACAGCAGCTGTTAAATTTCTATGTAAAAGTATTCTGAAAGCGAGAAATTTACAGGGTTTCTTTGTTTAACTCACTACAGATGAAGTTGTTCTCATCTCAGTTAAAAAAAATCACTTTAGATAGTACGTCATCAATTGCTTTGTCTCTTTGGCAGATAAATTGCAATCCTTCTGTAACCTGACACCAAGATGTCCTTGAGTGACTTACATACAGTTGAACTTTTTCACACTTCCTGATTTGGGAAACATCTGGAGAAATCCCTTCATGTGCTCAAGAATGCACTGAGTGAAGAAATAGCACACTTGCCTCAGGCAAGACTCAGAAATGATGGGTTCCTGTTGCATGTTTGGGAAAGTTGTTTGCTGTAGAAAATGTGGTTCAAATTGGTAATCATAATTTGCAGCACCACCTCAAACTTCAACTCACCTTTAACTGGACCTGTTTGTCCTGAATAATAAGGAGCAGTGGTTTGGGCCCAGCAATCCTAGATTCAAGTTAGTCATACTGCATTTCAGAAACTCAGTCTCTCCATTTGGGACATAAGGACAACAGTGTCATGAAAATTATACAACATGTAAATCTACTGCAGAGTTGATGTTCAATAAATGTTACTAATTGTCATAAGCTCCTAATAGGAAAAATGCAAGGATGAATCAGAATCCTCTTCCTTCGTGAGTTTCCCTTGGGTGGCCATTCATATTTTTTCTGTCTAATAAAGTGCTAGAAACCTCCATTTTTAAAAACTGACAGACTCACTTTCTGCTTAAATCATAGTTTATGAAGACTGAATTAACTGGCTGCCTTACTCTTCTCTCCTCATTGACCCAGAATTGAGATGCCTTAATTCTCACACCCAAACCTCACTTGCAAAGCCAAGGACAAATGCATGAAATTCACAGCCAAGAAGATTGGAAATCTTCATTTTACAATAACTGGTAGTGAATTTGATGATTCTTCAAGTGACTTTTCAAGTGTGCATCAAATGCATCACATCTTGGAAGTGATTATTCCAAAACTAGTAAGACCATTGGCATCTTTTGCTTAAGTGTTTAAGCTACTTCAGAAGCCTAGCTGTAGGTTTACTAAAAAAAATACAAATTGGTGGTACTTAAATTGTCAATTATGCAATTATGTTACATACTCAAATTTATGTGAAAAGTGTGGAGGAAAATTGTAATGTAAAGATTTCCTTAAATGATATGCAGAATTGTGGAAGTTTTAATATACAGGGTCTGACACAAACATGTGCCATTTTTATGAGCTGGTAATCTATACTGAATCTTTTATTACAAAATCATAACCATGTATTCTGTAACATAACAATATCACACTCAAGCATACTGTATATGACATTTTAAGTGAAATGTTCAAATTGCTATCCATCTCATGCAAAACATTCATATACAGAGTCTTGTGTTACTTCTGCCAGACCCTGTAATATGACTAAGGTCAGGCTTTCTCAGATTTTTGCATAGAAACTCTTAATATACAATGCACTTTCACATGCTAAGTATTATTTCACTTAATACCAATAATTGCACTGGGATGGAATTATTATTAGTACCACCTTACAGATAAATGATTTATCCTGTAAGATTGACACACACGTTCCCTAATAAATGGCCGATCCTGTATTTAAATTTATATAAAGGAAAAATAGATGTATCCTACTGAGAATCAAGGGCTTCACATAAAATATTTATTCCCTAAGTCAACCATGCAAGAAAGGTGACATGCCCTTGCCACATACCATACTGGGCAGGCACACTTTGGTAAAGGTATCATTCAATGGATAGACACTGGGGTATCTCTTCTAATAAAAGAAAAGGTGAAAGAGCCAAAGTGGGCCCCAGGAAGAGCTAAGTCTAGGTATTTGAATATTGTCAAGACTCTCCAGCTCATTTCTGCTTCTTACTGAGTTGGTTCCATTTCCTATCACTGAAGTCCTGCTTCCTCTACATGGTATATATCAGACTCCTCTGAGACTCCCACACCTGAACTTCACCACTAAAAATGAGAAGCTTTTTTTCCCCCTCAGATCCTGTTTTAAAAATCTGGGTGAATGACCATTTGTTCAATTTGGTAGAGGTGCCCACCACTGCACAAATTAAGTGTGGTCAGTGAGACGGGGCCATGTAAGAACGTGAAGAGTTACTTTCTGAGCACATCACCAGAATGAGTAAAGGAACAATAGGCCAAGAAAGACATGTTCTAATCTGAGAAAATGGGAAGATGCTAGGTAGATGAGACAATAGCTGTCCACCTGCAGCATGTCAGCCTGAACTTGTACCTTAGGGGGCATCGGCCTCATGAATCACTGCTCTGTGTTTATCAAAGGTGGATAAAGCCTCTCACTTAAAGACAGTGGGAAGAGGGTGAGGGGAGGGTGTCAGGGGAGATGGGTCATGTTACAGGTACTAAGTCATTCCTATCCTTATAACTATTCTTTATGGAAGGAAAAACAAGCCCAGAGAAGTTAAATAGTTTGTCCAGAATCACAGCGCTAATAAGTGACAGGAGCAGGATTCAAACCCACACTGACTTCTGCAGAACCCATACATAGCCACTACCTCCTAACACCTGTTAGTGAGAAAAGAGAGCAAGAAATCACTGCACAGAAGAGGGGAGAGAGAAGCTGTTCTTCAAGGCTGTGCTGAGGCTGCCATGCAATGGCCAAGTGGCAGACATTTATGGGCTCGACTATGGGCCAACCTTGGGACAGATGAGAAAAATGAACTGCTTGACATTGAAGAGAACATAACAGACAAGTCCAAGCATCCCTTGAATCTGTTATACTATACTATATGGTCAACTGCATCCAAACGCCCAAGTGGGTGACTTGGATTACTTTCCTTTTCCTAGAACAGATTCCCTAGGTGAACTGAAGACTCTGTCTTGAGATTCTTGCCATGCTTGCCTCCCAGTATGGTGTTCTTGGGAGTGGTTAGAGAAGCTATTCGCCGGGCATGTACGTGGCCAGTTGCTCAGCCCCACTGTGATAAAAGCATGAATCAGGGTTATTGGATCTCAACAAGGTGAGGCAAGGAAAATCTCTCTAGACATACACTCCAAAGAGGTCACGAACGAACCACTTGTTTTTTTCAAATCATAGGCCATTCAAATTATTTCACCCTCTTTTACAACTCATACACGCACCACCACCACCAATTCATACACACTCATGTAGGTCAGTATGTTCTTGTCTTCCTACCCAAACCTCTATCTGAGTTTTCATGCAAATGCCAATCTATCTGGAAAAATGTTGCCCCTTTTAGCCACGACAGTGAGGCTGGCTATGGAAAAATAATTTTAATGAATTCTGTTACTGAATAATGCATGTGCTCTGTTTGTGAAGCTAATTAACTGAATTCACTTAATCAAATGATGGTGCTAAGAATTCTTTTTCATTCAGAAAGGGCTAAAGAATTGAATAGGAAAATTCTCTTTCAACAATAGGCCCTTGCTTCTTATGTCACCGAGGAGTCACTGCAAAGGCTCTGATGGTACCAAATATATTTTTTCAATTGCTTTTTGGCTTCATAATTACAAGGATCTAAAACCCTTGATTTGACTTTTCAATAAGGTAATGGTGAAAACCCATTGCCAAAGCAAGCAAAGCAATTTCCTCTATGCCTGTGGGACCGAAGGGATTATACGAAAGCAGAAGGATAGGAAAGTAGTATTTCTTTTTCTCTCTTCTCCAGTGTTTCACTTTGTCACTCGTTTCATTTCCTATTTTTAAATGCCAGTTAGTGATCATCAAGTTCCACATGCAGGAATTGTTTTCCGATTTTAAAGCTCTTCAAGGCCACATTCAAATAGGAATGTGGGCTTATTTTGGTTACGCTCCGGAACCATGGAAATGCAAGAGTTTTTGTTTTCCTCATTGCATGTATATTATTCATCATTTTCTGCTATTTGAATGACTTACAAGGAAAGGCAATGTGTTGATTCTATATCTCACCATTACTCAAATGCAACACAGGGGCTTTAATTTTGTTTCTTTTCTGATTTTCTTTGTGTGAGATTTGGTTTTGCTGTTGTTATTTTTTATTTGTTTGGTTGTTTCTGTTTATTTAATTTAATATTCCTTAAGCTTTTTTTTTCTAAACAATTTATCATTTAATGTTTGTATTCATCTAAAAATAACTCACACTCTTCAATAAGTGTTTACTTATAGGTTGACTTAACACTTGACTTTCACAGACAGCATATATACTAAATTTTCAGTAAAATTCAAAACACTGATACTAATAGTGGAGCCCACCAGATCTTCAGGCAGGGAAAAGCTATTGTCCCTGATTTTTTTCTTTCATCCCGAGTTGTGCCACTTGAATACTTAAGGGCTTTGGATGGTAATTCAAAAGCTTAGGAGTCATTTTTTTTGAGCCCCAAAGTGCAGCTTTGAGTTCAGCCTACCCCAGCTTAAGTCACAAAGAACCTCAATGTCTGGCAACTGTGGGTTTCCCCTACTCTTATACTAAGGGGCTATGAGCAATTAGACAGATATGCTGCTATTCCCAGACCTGGGTGGATCTGGGAACAAAAGAAATGAATCATAGAGCTATGTCGTCTGCATGCCACACACCCAAACTTCCCCAAAACATGACCATTACACACTTTATTCTCAGGTGAAGGGAATATGAATCAAAGATTATGTGAACATCACAAGAGAGAATACAAAGGCAAGATTAAGGGTAGGAATTCTCATCAAGGCAGCATTCACAGAAGATAAAATTTGTTACATCTGATAATGTCATCTAAGAGGAGAGATGATATTACTATTCTTACCATGATTTACTCAGGGGCACCCTTATGCCTATTCACCTGATGTGGTGTCAAGGGCCTGGGAAGGGTCTCACTTGGAGGAACTGAAAAAGAAAGAAATGAAAACAGAAAGAGAGAACAACCCTACCCATTCAACCAATATTAATTAAGATCTCTGAAATTGCACCACTAAGAATATATTTTTTCCAATCCTCAGTCTCCTCGAATAAGCAGTCCTACAACCACTTGTGAAAGTTGTTAGTGACCGACTTACTCACTTGGAATCAGTGACAGGACATTTCTGGGTTTCTGGAGGGTATGAAGCAAGCCAGATGCTCAGGGAGAACAATTTAAGGAGACACTCACTCCAGATACTGGCCCAGGAAGAGGAAATAAAGAGTATCCAAAACAGTGCATTTTAGAAAATGAGTTAGAACACCACAATAGAAAGGAAAGATGAGAAAAATGAAGTGATTTATCCAATGCATGCAGCAAACTGAAAGGATGGATGATGGAAAACATAGATCTTCTCATGTTCACTCTGGAGTGTTTCACCTGATTGTTTTTAAACTCTGTGGAATCATGTTTTTGTTTCATGCTGGTTATTGCTGTAATATTTTATTTTTGTACTTTTTTCTGTTTCATTTTTTTAACTTAGTTGAAATTACTATGGCTGGAATAGGACAGATTACATTCCATTTTTACCACATACAAATTTATGCAACTTGAAATTAATTATTTACCATCCCTGACTCATAGTTCCTCATCTGTAAAATTGGGCTGTTACTAGGATTAGAGGTAATTTATATGGGTTTACTCAAACATTCTTCAACAAAGTGTATTGAGTGCCTCTCTGTACCAGGAACTATGCCAAGGGCTATGGATAATGAGCAAGAAGAGCTCAGAAAGATAATGACCAGAGAGTGGATTCCTGAAAGCTCTCCTGGAAAATACAATGGAATAGCCAGTCTGGATCCAACACAGGACATCTTGAATGGTACAGTATAAACTGAGAGATCCACACATTGGAAAAAAAACACCTGAAGATTAGATAAAGGGAGGTGAATGGGAGAGAAGGGAGGGAGCAGAGATGGATCGCGACCTGGCCCGAACTTGATTAACTGAAGGAACAAGGAAGGAATTAGGGAACACTGGCCGAGGAGCAGCACCATACCGAGCACGGGGGGAGGCTAAATGGCAACAAGAGTGGAGGCCAGAGTGGTTGAAATCCTGCAAGACCTTGGATGAGTTGGACTGAGCAGCAGCATGTTAGAGACACAGTCTGGGAGCCATGCTATGGGTGGCTCAGAGATTGAACAAAGCATCTGAACTTCCTTAGGTGGGAATAGGGTCCCCAGCTGAGGCATCATGCTGTCACTGTCAGCTCTGGGCGAGTTTGAATCTGAGAGGAGCTGCCATGGAAATGCTGAAACATGGTTCTGGGTGAAAAGTGGGCCCAGAAGGAGGGAGTAAAACTGAGCTTGCACTAGCACTAGCCTCCCACCACTCCCAACTTGCACTGCATAGGCCTCTGCACTCCCCCATCCCGGGCTCCCCTGACAAATGGACTATTACAGTGATGTTGGCAACCAGGGGAGCTTCTATAAGAAGCAGAGCTGCCACAGATCACCCCACTCCAAGCCCAGGTGCAGCTCTCCTCATTTCTTTCCTAAAGCTTGCCCCTAGTTCCACCTAGTGTCTGCTCTACAGCAAGACACTACAACAATACCAACAGGGAAGAAAAAGAAGAGACCTCCCTGGAACTGTCACAGGAAAAGCCCCCAAAGAAAACAAACACAACAAACAATATGAGTACCTTAGGATTCAAAACTGCTCAGAAAGTAGATGAAAAATCTCCAGAAAGGGATTTTATAAATCAAGAAATTTATGAACTATTGACACAGAATACAAGGCTGCAATTCTAAAGGCAGCCAGAGAAATGAAAACATATTTGCAGAACACCCTCACTGAGATGAATGATCTCAGAAAGAAAATTTGTGAGCAAAGGAAATATTTTAACAAAGAAATTGGAAATATAAGAATTAGATGGAAATTTGAGAGATAATACAATAAAAGAACTGAGTAATGAAATAATTGCCATAGGAAACAGGGAAAACCAGAGGGAAGAAAAAATTAGTGATATTGAAGATTGGAAAATGGAAACAACACAGAAAGAAGATAGGGACTACAGAGTCAAAAAAACTAAAAGAACTCTATAAGAACTATCTAACTCCATTAGAAAAAAAAAAAACAGTATTAAAATGGTAAGCTTAGAAGAAGGGGCAGGAAAAACCTCTACAAAGAGCACAATCAAACAAATAGTAGACCAGAACTTTCCAAACCTAGGGAAAAATCTAGAAACCCAAATTCAAGAAGAAAATAGGTCCCATAGCTACCTAGACCCTAGCAGATCTTCTCCAAGACATTATACTGGAGATGTCAAAAATCAAAGACAATTCTCAAGGCAGCCGGGGGGAAAACTATAACCTTTAAAGGAAAAAACCACCAAGCTATCATCAGATTTCTCAGCAGAGAGGGAGTGGAATCAGATATTGAAAATATTTAAAGAGAGAAAATTCCAGCCAAGAATAAATTATTCAGCAAAATTATCCTTCAGATATGAAGGAGGAATAAAGACCTTCTCAGACATACAGAACCTGAGGGAATTCTCCAGCATAAGGCTAGCATTTCACAAAATACTGAAGTAAGCTCTTTGACCTGAAACAAAACATCGGAATAAATGGAATAGAGTTGGGACAACAAAAAATAAATAGAAAAGGAGAAGTAATGGCCAGAGGAGATTCTCATATATCACTAATTACACCAAATGTAAATGGACTGAACTCACCAACAAAAAGACACAGAGTAGCAGACTGGATTAAGTAACAAACCCATCCATATGCTCTCTCCAAGAAAAACACCTCAGCCATAAGGACAACACAGACTCAGAGTGAAAAAATGAAAAACAATACTCTAAGCAAATGGTATCCAGAGAAAAGCAGGAATTGCCATACTGATATCTGATGAAACAAACTTTGGGTTAAAAAAGTTAACAAGAGACAAAGATGGATATTTCATGGTGATTAAGGGGACAATAAAACAGCAAAAAGACTTGAAACAAATTAATATATATGCCCCCCAATCAGGAAGCACCAAAATGTACAAAGCAACTACTAACAGATCTGAAAGGAGAAAATGACAAAAACTCAATCATAGTAGGGAACCTAAACACCCCGCTAAGAGCCATGGATAGATCATCAAAACAGAAAATAAATAAGGAAATATCAGCTTTACACGATACATTACAGCAATTGGACAGCAAATAGATGATATTTATAAGACACTTTCACCAACAAAAAAAGAATACAACTTCTTTTCTAGTGCACATGGAACATTCTCAAGGATAGATCATATGCTAGCAAACAAAACAAGCCTCAGAAAATTCAAGAACCATACCAAGTGTATTTTCAGACAACTAACTGTTGAAATTGGAGATCAATTGCAAAAAGAAAGCAGAAAAAAACTGCATACACATGGAGATTAAACATCTTTTTAAAATTATTGGATCGAAGAACAAAGAAGAGATTAAAAAATACATAGAAACTAATGACAATGAAAATACAGTGTATCAAAATTATTGGGAAACAGCAAAAGCAGTAACAAGAGGGAGTTTATATCATTATAGGCCTATCTTAAGAAAAAAAATCACAAGTAAACATCTCCTCTTAAAGAATTAAAGAAAGAACAGAAAAAAACCAAAGTTAGCAGAAAGAAAAAAATAAAGAAAATCAGAGCAGAGCTAAACAAAATTGAGAATAGAAAGACAATAGAAAAAATTAATGCAATAAAGAGCTGGTTCTTTAAAAAAATTAACAAAATTGACAAACCTCTGGAAAAACTAATGAAAGGACTAAAGGAAAGGACACAAATATCCAAGATTAGAAATGGAAGAGGAAAAATTATGACTGATATCACAAAAGTATAAACAAACATAACAAAATATTATGAAGGGCTTTATGCCAACGAGTTTGACAACCTAGAAGAAATGGACAAGTTTCTAGAAACATATAGTCTACCCAGACTGAACCAAGAAGAATTGGATAATCTAAATAGACCAATATTAGCAAAGAGATTGAAACAATCAACCAAAACCTTCCCAAAGGCAAAAACCCCGGAGCACACAGTCTCACCAATGAATTTTACCAAGCATTCAAAGAATTAACACCTATTCTCCCCAAACTCTTTCAAAATATTGAAGATGAAGCAATATTTTCCAACTCATTATACAAGGCCAACATTACCCCAATACTAAAACTTGGTAAAGAAAACATACACACAAACACACACACACACACACACACACACACACACACAAACTATAGATCAATATCTCTGATGAACACAGATGCAAAAATCCTAAATAAAATATTAGCAAATACAATACAACAATGCATCAAAAAGATTATAAGCCATGATCACTTGGGATTCATCTCAGGAGCACAAGGATGATTCAATATATATATAAAAAAAAATCAATCAATGTGATACACTATGTAAACAAAATAAAGGATAAAGAACATATGACCTTATCAATTGATGTAGAAAAGGCATTGACAAGATACAACATCCATTTATGACCAAAACACTGAATAAAATGGATATAGAAGAAAAGTACCTCAACATAATAAGGGCCATATATGACAAACCCTCAGCTAATATCATACCGAATGCAGAAAAGCTGAAGTCCATTCCCCTAAAGTCAGGAACAAGACAGACATGCCCCCTGTCACCACTGTTATTCAGTGTAGTACTAGAAGTTCTAACCAGAGCAATCAGGCAAGAGAAAGGAATAAAAGATGTCCAAATTGGGAGAGTAGTCAAACTGTCACTTTTTGCAGATGACATGATCTTTTCTGAAGAAAATTCCAAAGACTCCACCAAAAAAATATTACAAACAGTAAATGACTACAAGTCACAGGATACAAAATCAAAGTACAAAAATCAATTGCATTTTTATATACAAACAATGAATCATCAGAAATAGAAATGAGAGAATCAATATCTTTTGCCATCTCAACAAATAGCATGAAATAACTGGAAATTAACATAACAAAGGACATGATGGACTTAATGTACAGAAAACTATAAGATACTTTTGAAAGAAATTGAAGAGGACACAAAGAAATGGAAAGATATTTTGTGTTCATAGATGAAGTTTTAACATTGTTAAAATGGTCATATTACCCAAAGCAATGTACAGATTTAATGCAATTCCTATAAAAATCCCACAAACATACTTTCAAGAAACAGATTTAAAATTTTCAGATTTGTATGGAACCATGAAAGACCTCAAATTGCCAAAGCAATACTACATAAAAAGAATAAAGCTGGTGGTATCATGCTCTCCAATTTCATTTTATCCTACAAAGTATTAATATTCAAAACAGCTTGGTATTGGCAGAAAAACAGACATGCAGACCAATGGAACAGAATTGAAAACCCAGAAATAAATACAGAAATATATGGACAAATAATTTTGGGTAAAAGAGCAAAAGATATGCAATGGGGAAAACTAAGCCTTTTCAGTAGATGGTGCTAGGAAAACTGGAATAACATATGCAAAAATGTAAATCTGAGCTTTGAACTGTCACCATATACTAAAATTAATTCAACATGGATTCAACAGCTCCACAAAAGATCCCAAAAGATAAACTGTATAGAAGAAAACATTGGTACTAAAATTATAGACCTTAAGCTCAAGGAGGACCTCATTGAACCTGGCCTTAAAGGCAAGGGAAGTAAAAGCAAAATTAAATGGATAGGACTTGATGGAAAGAGAAGTCACATTAGTTGGTGAACTTATTATACATCAAGTTGACAATGCACTGTAGAATTATATGCCTGAAACCTATGTAATCCTTGCTAACAGATGTCACCCCAATAAGTCTAACAATAAAAATGAATTTAAAAAAATAAAAATAAAAAATAAATGGATAGGACTATATCAGACTAAAAAGTTTCTGCACAGCAAAAGAAACCATCAACAAAGACACAAACAACTAAATAGGAGAAAATATTTGCAAACAATGCATCTGATAAAATATATAAAGAATTATTATGACTTAATGACAAAAAATCAAACAACCAAATTAAATAATGGGTAGAGAACCTGAACAGATGCTTCTTCCATGAAGATATACCAATGGCCTAACAGATATATAAAAAAATTCTCAACCTCAGTAGCTATTAGAAAAATGCAAATCAAAACCACAATGACATACCACCTCAAACCTGTTAGAATGGCTATTATCAACAAGACAAGAAATAACAAGTGCTGGAGAGGCTGTGGAGAAAAAAGAACTCTCGCACACTGCTGGTGGAAATGGAAATTAATACAACTGCTATGGAGGATAGTGTGAACGTTCCTCAGAAAACTGGGAATGAAGTTACCATATAACCTGGCAATCCCCTTTCTGGATATCTACCCAATATTTTAAAAACCTTAGTCCACAAAGACTTATGTGTCCCAATGTTCATCACAGCGCTGTTCACAGTGGTCAAGACATAGAAGCAACCAAAGTGCCCTGCGACACATGACTGGATAAAGAAGCTGTGGTACATATACACAATGGAATATTACTCAGCTATAAGAAAAGATGAAATAACAGTTGCAACAAAATGGATGGACCTCAAGAACATCATTCAAAGTTAAATAAACCAGACAGAAAAAAACAAGAACCATATGAGTTTACTTATATATGGAATACAAAACTGAAAGCAATAAAGAAACAAACTCATGGACATAGTCAATAGTTTAGTGGTTACCTGGGAGGAAAGGGGGAGGGGTAGGAAAAGAGGGAGGGGGTGAGAGAGGAGTGAGGGAGAGCCAAATATATGGTGATAGAAAGATAACTGATACTGGGTGTTCAACATATAATGCAACACATAAAAGATGCACTATAGAATTGTACACCTGGAGCCTATGTAACTCTTATTAATCAATGTCACCCCAATAAGTTTAACAATAAAAAATAAAATAAAAAAATTATAAACAAAACCAACATGGCCCTATTTTTTAATCTATTGAAGGAAACAGATAATTAAACAAGATCTTTTTACCAGATTAGACATTACCAAACATGTACTCAAGTATTGGTTTTAAAGAGGTGGACTAGATGTTAACATTTCCGGGTTCACTCTTTCATAGTGTAGGAGTACTAAAATTAGTTGGTATAGAGATAATTTCTTCTTTGTTCATAAATTTCATCTTTATCCAGCAGATTAATTTAACTTTAAACCTCACAAGGAGGAGAGCTTATTGAATGGATAATACAGATTTTATAAATTCCTTTACACAAAAGACTACAGTGACTCATGCGTTCAAAAGTGCCGGAAGATGGATTTACACCACATGACAGACATAATGGTTCATTTGGAGCAGTTACACAGTCTGTTGGGTAAATAATACAAGTTGTATAAATCACATTGATGCTATGTTTACACAGTAGACCGTAACTACTCCAGAGGAGCTCAAACAATCTGATACAAGAATATTTTATAAATGATGTAAATACAGTGCAAGTTTGAATTACAAGTGAAGCAGGCCCAAAGGAAGACAGGTTTGTTAGAGAGGCCTAAAGGAGATAAGATGAATGAAATATGTGCCTTTGATAAAAGTTTATATTAGTTATGTTTCCTGGCTTGCAAATAACTGAGGTCAATTTAAACTCCCTTAATTAAAAAAAAAAAAAGGAGGAAGCATAGGATAACTCTTTAATGAAAACACGGTGCTTCACAGAACTTAAAAGTCAGAATACAGCAAGGTTTAAAGAGGAAGCAAAATTAGGAGAAAGAATGCTATAAAAACCCATAAAGTTTCTCACTTCTTTTTCCTCCCAAAACTTAATTCTGCTCTCTCTTTGCAAATTGGACTTTTCTACTTTATTGCAATGTGGCCTCACGACTTCCAAGTTTTCCTGTTACTGTTTGGGGTGCAAGTAGAACTACATTTCCGTGTCTCTAGGTGTCAGTTGCAGCTCCCTAGGAGGGAGATTCTCACTGGCTCACTTGGGGTCGGCTCTCCACCCTCACCCCACACTTGCTCCCGTTCCCAGTTAAGTTATGGGAAAGGGCTGGGACATATAGAACAAACATGGCTGACTAGGCACATGATTGTATGTAAGAGGCTAGTTCTCAGAGAGGGGAATGACTTATGGACCAGACAGTCAACCAAATAAATGTCTGCCAGAAGTGCTCTAACCTGGATAGGACTCAGAGGCAAAGAAACACACTGTGAATAGATGCAGGAGATGCTGAGCTGCTGTAGAGACATTCCATTCCCTTCTACATCCAGGAGGGAGAAAGTCTAAAATAGGTATTGGAATGTTGCCTATTTTATGATGACTCAATTTACCTCATAAATTTTTTTATTCTAATGGAGTACTTATGTCTTGGCAGAGTGTATTTCAAAGCAAGCAAATTAAAACAAAACCAAAAAATATCCCCAAATGAGTTTTCTTGGTGTTTTTCTTAGTGCCCCATACCCACAAATAGATCTCAGAACTTTTTTTTTTGCAAAAATTTGCAAACTTCCATACTTTAAATAGAATCCATAGTAGAAATCTATGAATAGAAAAGGCACTTGGGAAATTATGGTATTATTATGGGGTTATTTAAGCTCATTATTTATGAAATTAATTAGCATAACCCAAAGTGCTTCAGAACCTCATGACTAACTAGTTTGCCAGGAAGAATTATTGCAAATGATTTTCATCATGAGAGTGTTAAAATAATTCTCGAATTTATAGCACAGGCTCATCACCATGCTCTAATCTCAATGGTGACTCTCATTCTTGGGATATTCCAAACCATTTTCTTTTCCTTGCCTCTCCCGTTTATTCTCCCACTCTTTTCTAAATGGCTCTCACATCCCAAAAATAAACTTATTTAGCAGCTTACTAGTTGAGCTTGGATATGACATTTTATTTGCCTCATCAAACAATACAATATACAGGTGTATCCAATATATATTTGTGGAGTGTTTGGGGGACTTCTTTTTTCTCTACCATCATGGATGTAATTCAGTGTCAGAAATGCCAATCCAAGGGGTTCCCTGGTGGTGTAGTGGCTAGGCTTCAGCATTCTCAATTGAGAGTGGCCTGGTTGATTCCCAGCCAGGGAACTACCCCCCACCCCTCCACCCCCCCCAAAAAAAGCTTTAGGAAGCAGAAATGCCAATCCAATATTCCCTTATATTTTTCTAAAAGATTTTTTTCTTTTTAGAAAATAAAGGAATGATAGAGAAAGTATACAGAAAATACTTCCTAATGATGCCTTTGACAAGGGGCTAATATCTGAAATATATAAAGAACTTGTACAATTCAACTACGACAACAAAAAAATCCAATTAAAAAATGGGCAGACGACCTGAACAGATAATTCCCCCAGGAAGACACACAAATGGCCAACAGATATATGAAAAAAAGGTCAATTTCACTAGCTATCAGGGAAATGCAAATCAAAACCACAATGAGACACCACCTCACACCTGTGAGAATGGCTATTATCAACAAGACAAGGAATAACAAGTGCTGGAGAGGATATGGAGAGAAAGGAACTCTGGTACACTGCTGGTGGGAGTGCAAACTGGTTCAACCACTATGGAAAACTGTATGGAGGTTTCTCAAAAAACTAAGAATAGAGTTATCATATGACCCAGCAATTCCTCTTCTGGATATCTACCCAAAAAATTGACAACTTTAGTCCACAAAGGTGTATGCACCCCAATGTTCATCGCAGCACTATTTACTGTGGCCAAATCACGGAAACAGCCTAAGTGTCCTTTGATAGACGACTGGCTAAAGAAGCTGTTGTACGTATACACAATGAAATATTACTCAGCTATAAGAAAAAATGAAATAGGAACATTTATGATAAAATGGATGGACCTTAAGGCCATCATGCAAAGTGAAATAAGCTAGACAGAAAAAAACAAGAACCATATGATTTCACTCACTTGTGGAACACAAAGCTGAAAGCAACAAAGAAGCAAAAATTCACAGACACAATCAATAGATTAGTGGTTAGTTGTTATCTCAGGGTATGGGGAAAAGGGGGTGGGAGTGAAGGGACAGGGTCTCAAATATATGGTGATGGAAAGAGAACTGACTCTGGGTTATGACCACATAACACAACACATAGATAATGTATTGTAGAATCATACACTTGAAACTTATGTAATTTTTACTAACCAATGTCACCCCAATAAATTTAACAATTAAAAAAAAAGTCATCACTCACCACACCCCCCAAAAAATAAACAAAAAATACCCCCATTAATTCCACCAATTACAGATGTCCAAACTTAACATTTCGGGGTATGATCTTTCAGTTACATTTATCAGTAATTTATTTTATTTGAGCCCATACTGTATTTGCAATATTATACATTCCTTTTATCCTTGTGTTAAACACCTTTATAAATATTTTAAGGGCTACAACATACTATTCTTATGCATGTTCCATTATTCTTCTAACTACATCCTTATTTTTTATATTTATGTAACTTGCAATTCTTTTGATATATATTACCAGATTATCCTTTAGAAAGATACCAATTAATATTCCCACAAGGTCATGTAAGTGTTCATTAAAGAAACCCCATTCACACATATTGAGTACTGACTACATGTTTTATAGATAAAATATCAAAACCTTATTTCAATTTGCAATTCTTTAAATGTTATATTTCATGTATTTATTAATCATCTTATTGCTTCTTATGTAATTATATCTATATAGCTCCATATAATTCATATCTTTTAACTATATATCTATATAATATTCTATTTGTTTTAGTTTTTTACAAAGTCTACCATTTTTAATAAATGACTATTCAAGTTTGAATTTAGCTTCTTAAATTTAAGATTTTTTTTCCTCCAGAATATTTGAACACTTATATAATCAAATATATCAATATTTGTAATTTTTACATTTATTTTATGCAAATAGAGTCTTTAGTATGCAAAGAATTTAAAGTTTCATTTTATATTTTACTCTGGTCTTAATATATTTTTATTTTTACATTAAACAATTCAATATGTATGGTATGCAAAGGATACAAAGTTGTCTTCCTTTAATAGCAAGCCAAGTTTCCTTACACCAATTATTAAATTGGCCTGTTCCAAAATTTAGTCCTTGGAACATTCAAATGATAAGTTTCTTCTTTAAAAAAAAAATGGAAGAAAATATAAGAATTCTATGGTTAAAGCATTGAGGAAACACTGCACACTATTTGTCCTTGTTACTTCATAATGCATAAATGCTTATTAATATATTAAAGGCTCTGAATGGCTCTTCATAAAGGAGCCTGTTTAACTGTTTAGTCTTGCATTTTTTTGCAAGTCTTTTGTACCATTTTTAAGGCATTCCTCTACAAAAGACAAGAGGGAAATAATACAAAATGGATCTCTCACAGAAGAATGCACATTGAGGAGTTAACTCAATTTGAGACATAGAAGGATGGAAATTTCAGGCAACATTTAGCCAACACCTCATGCCAGGCACATAAAACATATGCTCAGTGCGGCGAATCCATAAAATAGTTGCTTTCCATATGTTCATTTTAAAGGAGGTATTTTAGACTTAGGAAGCTTACATGCCTTGTCCAAAGTGACACAGTTAATAAATGCTATAATTTAGACCCGAGTCAGAATTCCTCCAAAGCTGACATTTCTCCCCTTGACCAACTTCCGTCCCTTTGTAAACACAAGGGCATGTGAACTTCTTACGAAAGAATATAGTCCTGACCTTTAGAAGCTCCAGTCATAAAGTATCTCCTAAGACACATTTTTACAAAATCAGGTGCTTATTCAAAATTCTTTCCTTTCTAAATAGCAATTTCTGCCCACCTTCCACTCTACCAGATACAGAGGTGAGATGGGACCCTACGGCTCTTTAATAAGCCCCACGGTGGGTCACTGGAAAAGTACATTCTGAGCAAACCATTATCAAATGGCCCGTCTTACTACAGGGTCAATCACTAGCTAAAGTAAGCCATATGCAGAGAGAGGAAAAAGCCAGATCAAACTCTGGAGCTAGGCAGACACTGTGTCTATGAGTAATTTCTAATCTCTGCTATGTTTGGCGATGAACTGCAAGTTCAGTTATTAATGCAGCAACTTATTTAACCTGGGAAGCAAGACGCAATAAGCTTAAGAGGAAAGGACATTGGTTAGAGATGAAAACTGTGGTCACATTATTTTATTACATTATAAACTCTTGATTGGAGTTGGAGGGTGGAGGCCTAGCTGTTTTTTAATTCACATCCATGTTTTTAGCGATTCATAAAGTAGAATGTGATGCACTTAATAGGTGCTCAACAAAAAAATCAAAACAGTATTGCCAGGGCCAGGAGTTAAGGAGGAAGATTTTTAAAAACAAAACAACAAAAACAAACTGATAAGCAAACTGAATCATTAAAGCAGATAGATTCCCCAGTGTCTTACAAAGAAGGATGTGGCAGTGATTTGAGAATAGGCCACTTTTTTATATTCTGTCCCCTAAAGAAGATGAATAAAAGAAGACCAGGAAATAGTCATTTTACACTGACTTTTTGTTGTATAGAGACTCCGAAGTGTACAGAGCTGGTACCCCACTAGCAGCAGGGGCCAGGTAGTGGACAAAGTTTGGGGGAAAGCTGGGCCCTTCAGTGCCTTCTCCAGTTGGAGTGACTACCACAGGCATCCCATTGGACGATTGTTCTGACCCATTAGTGTTCCTGACAGAAGAGGGACTTTCTATTGTCCTAAAATAAAGCTGTAGTTGCAGGGGATTTCTTGCCCTCAGTGTAAAGTTTCTTAGTCTTTCTTTCTTGCAGCAGATGAGAAGTCTCTTCCCTGGCACTTACAGTAAAAAAATTTTCTTGAGGGTCCAAGGACTACTAGAAGGTGGCATCTTTTATTTTAAACAGTAGAGACTTTGTCCTCAGAGACAGCTGAACTGAAAAGTTCAGTTCCACCACTTATGGGGCTTTTCCGTGTATAAGATACCCTCATGTATAAAATGACCCCTACTTTTCTAACTCAACATTAAGAAACCCTCTCAAGCAGTTACTTCCATGTATAAGATGACCCCCAATTTTTGGTCTAAAAATTTTAGACAAAAGTATCATCTTATACATGGAAAAATATGGTACTAGCTATGTGAACATGAGCACCACTTACCTAAATGTATCCAAGCCTCAATTTCATGTGGTGTAAAATTAGAATAATAACAGTCCTACTTTATATAGTCATGCATCACTTAAGGATGTTTTTGCCCAATGATGCATATACGATGGTGGTCCTATAAGATTATGGATTATAAGCAAAAATTGTGATGTTGAAAGAAAAGGCTGGACCAACTAAAATGTTGAATTACTGCTAGCTCTGGGTGGTATAAGTAGATGTGGACGCCTGACATGAGTTCACCCCGGCTGGGGCCTAGGGTTGATGAGAAAGTGAGAGGAGCAAGCTGGACAGGAAGGAGCCCTGAGCCTGTCCCTGCATGCACATGCATACACACACACACGCACAAGCACACGCATGCACACACACCAGACACAGACACAGCACACATGTATTTACACTCATGAACAAATTCACTTCTCTTTCTCCATTTCTCTTTATTTCCTCCCACCCTTCCTCCTCCCTTTTGCTCTCTTTCTCCTTCCCCCTCCCTTTTATTTATTATCTCAAGTTTTATCTCACTGTGTCTTTTTGGAAGTCTGCTCTGCTTTTCCCTCCCCTTCTCTTCCTTCCATCTCTCCCTTCTTCCCTCCCTTCTGTAGTGATGCCCACTCTCCCTCCTAAGTAGCCAACCTCCACAGTCCTCCCCATGCCCCCCAACAGGAAGGCGCACACACACTTTATCTTTTGTACTGTCTTTCTACTGTACCTTTTCTATGTTTAAATATATTCATATACACATATACTTATTACTGTGTTACAATTGCCTACAGTATTCAGTACAGTAACATGCTATGGCCTAGGAACAACAGGCTACATACCATTTTGCCTAGATGTGCAGTAGGGTATACCATTTACGTTTGTGTAACTGCACTCCATGACACTGGCACAATGATTAAATCACCTAACAACACATTTCTCAGGACATAGCCTCCATCATTAAGAGACAAATGATGGCAATGTTGTTAATGGCATTACAGAGGTAATGTATAAAACGGTAGGCCCAATTCATGCTCTCAATAAATTACAGATCCTTTCTTTCTTTCTCTGTTGATGAGGATACTTTAGTCATATTCTTCATTATCTTGGAGTGATATCTGCTTATTTCTTCTCATGTTTGAGATCCATTTAGTTAGCAAATACCACTCTTATAGAAAAGAAAGAAAAGCATGATTATATAGCTTAACAGAAAAATTTTTGACATATATGAATAGTAGCCTTAATAAACTACAAGAGCCTAAACATGTTATCTAATTGCCAATGGAGAGAAAGCATGAAGATCAAATATTTTAAAATTAAAATGTTTATTTTACCTGTATGGATTATAGCTAGCAAATCTACATGACAAGTAAACTCTGTTATCTAGGAGTATATTTTGCAACTTATTTGTTTCGAAGATTTCCCCAAAATTATATTTCTTAAACTTGGGTATTTTGTTAGTAGGAATTTCCATTATTGAGATGTCAGGTTTTATACTACAGAAAAGTGTTCAGGAAAATTTTTATAAAGTGCCAGATAATAAACATTTTAGTCTTTGTGATAACTGCTTAACTCCACCATCACTGCACTAAAAGCAGCCATAGAAAATACATAAATACATGAGTATAGCTGTATTTCAATAAAACTCCATTTATGGGCAGAAGCTTGAATTTTATATAATTTTACATGTCCTAAAATACTACTTCTCTTTTGATATTTTTTCAACCATTTAAATATGTAAAAAACATTTTAGGTCATGAACTTTATAAAAACAGGGAGCAGACCAGATCTAGTTTGCTACCCCTGGTATAATTTAAGCCTCAGAAGTAATTAAGGTGGATACTGCCAAATATTATTTACATTCAATCATTTATTTCCCCAGCCTTAGCAATGGAGTTGAGATACATTATTTAGTTAGGTAACATGGGAAACATCAAAATAAAAACCTGATTCTTGTTCAATTCTGGTTCTAAGTGAACTTGGGAAAATTGTTCAATCCCCCAGCAAAACAAAAGACACATATGGAACCTTCCGATGCTGACATAAGTGGTAAAGTCTGCAAGGTCAGGGCCCTGACTGCTTTCTAATCTCAACCAATCTCCCTGTCCTTACTCCCAACCCATTCCCTACACTTAGACACTTGGGGTTTCTTGCTGTTACTCAGATGTTCCAAACTCATTTCTGCCTCAGGACCATAGTACTTGCTTTTCTCTCTGCTCAGAAGTCCCTTTCCCCAGAGACTTAGATAAAGAATAACACACATTGGTTAACTCTCTACTTCACTATGACTTCCTCCATGTGACCTTCTTTGGCCTCCTGATCTAGAACAGCACCTGACATCTACATCAACATTTATTGATATCAATATTATCTTTCTCATTTAAATGTTCACTTCTTTCCCTCCCCTTGCTGTATCCATCTCCCTTAGTAGTCATGAAGACAAACTCTCTGTCTGATCCATTGCTAGAACAGTGCCTAGAATACAATAGTCATTTGTAGGATGAACATTGCATACTTAGTTTGTGTCTCCGGAAATGAGAAATCTTTGGGACCTTTATCCTTGGAGCCAATTCCCAGAACTCCATTCTGGATTCATTCTTTATATAAATAGAAGATAGTAAATATACCCTGATATTATTATATAAGGCAAGCACAGATAAATTAAGTAACTTGCTGGGGGCATAAAATTGATATGTGGCAGAGTCAATGGGCATTTGAACCCTGGTATCAGATTTTAAAGCCTCTGTTCTTTTTGTCTGACTCTTTGATGGTGTCTAATATCCTGCAGGTATGGTGAGCAAATTTTCCACCATCAAAAGTCATGGTATATTAATAAATTTAAATAGTTCACAGAAGTAAAAAGAAATAAGCTACTACTACGTACAACAAAATGGATGAATGTCACAGGTGTTATGTTGAATAAAAGAAGCCAGCTCCAGAAGATTCTGCACTGGGTAGTTCAATTTATGTAGAGCTTAACAACAGACAAAGCAAATGATGATGATAAAAATCAGAAGTATGGCTGTTTCTGGGAGGGGCACAGGTACAAGGAAGAGCCACTGGTGCTAGAAATGTTGCATCTGTGTATGTGTGTACATATGTAAAGACCTCAAGATGGACACTTAAGGTTTGTATACTTTATATGTATTATATTTTAATAAAAAATCTAAATTGAACAAAAATTGAAGCATAAAAAAGTCATATTATTTATAGAAGCAATGCGATAAAGCAGTTAAAATTAGGATGAACTGGAAATTTTCGGAGATGTGGTGCCCATCATCATAGAAAACCTAACAGACCATCAAGCTGGGAATTCACAATTGTCTCAGTGGCTGACAGCTGACAGGAAGATGAAACTAACCTCTGCCATCTGTCTGAAACCACCTCAAAAAAAGCTGAGCCACATAAAAATTTAGAGAAGTGTCTTGTTTTCTCCTGCCTGTTTTGCCTCAGTCCCACTTCTTGAATTTAATGAAGCACTTTCTTCTCAGATCTGGCTTTTCTCTTGACTAACCTACTTTTCCTCAAACAGCAAGGAGAGACAAGAAATGACTGTCAAACTTGAATCATGTTTGGCAGGCAAATAAGCTTGCTTTACTGCTGTTTGTCATTGGAATTATCTTACATTAAAAAAGACTACAATGAAGACTTCAAGTCTTTTCCTTTTTTTTTATAGCAAGTCATAAAAATGCCAAGCCATTTATGCATGGAAATATTTGAGAGACCAAATGGTCTGTATCAGTCTTTATTAAAAGAACAGCCACTCCAACAGAAGGAACCAGAGGCCTGGATTCTTTAAGGAGAGAGTATGCATGGCTGCGGCAGGGTGGAGGTGACCTCAGGGTCCTAAGACACAAATTATGGATAGGCGACCTCCTTGAAAAATTTTGATAAATGACATTTCTGCAAATACCAAACCAAAGGACAAGATCAGTTTCCTCAGCAAATGGGGCTGAGCGAGTCATACATCTGGACCCTTTGGCATGCCTAGTAAGTGAAGTCATCCAAGAGTCTAAAGGGAGTTATGTCTGAGACTGAGGCTTGTTTATGGAAAAATGACTTTCGGGGCTCAGCTCTGCTTCAGCACAGAGCCTTCTGGGTTGCTAGTACACTGGTTATTCTTTACAAAGTAGTTCTTGTCCTCGAAAACAAGTGTCCTAATTTCAGGCCGCAGCATGGAGCTCAAAGGTTCAGCCTATCAGTTTTCTTCATTTCCTGAGGGCTCGGCCACCGCCCGTCTCAAAGGGCAGCTTTTAAAACTACACCCTCAGCTCACTTGGACGCTGGTACTTCATCCGAATAAGGAAGCCAAGAAACACAGAAGTGTATATGGGCTGGAAGCAGAAAAAGGTGGCGAGAAACGATGTGGCTATTTTACAGCATAACTAGCCTCGTTCATACCCCTCTCCATACGCACAGACATCCCGTAAAAGTCCTGAGTGGCCTCTCTCCTCTCAGAAAGCGACTGAGCTTTTAGGACTCAGAGGCCATAGGACAGATTGCTGTTCCAACTCGTTCCTATGCCATTTCCTGTTCCCACATTATTTTCCATCAGAAGAAACGAATTACTCATTGCCATTTCTGCCTTCATCAAGAGCATTATGTAAAAGGAGGACACAGTGATACAAAAATTGATAAAGACTTTAAATTATGTTTCTTTGCTCCAAGTCTCTGTGGAGAGCTAAGCATTTCCAGAATAAACTTGATGGGATGCTGGGAGACTTAAACTACTGTTGATATTTGAGAGGAAAAAATAATGAACTAAAATTTTCTCGGGCGTGATGAGGGCAGACGTGGCAGGCAGGATTTGGACTTGTCTATCAAACATGGTATAATTTGTGGACGCTTTTCTCCTCTTCTTATCTTAGAAAGCATGTACGTTTTCCAAGAAATGCATCATCAAAGCAAGTATGAAGAAACTTCCATTGCTGTGTGCCCCTTTCTTTAATCTCTTTAGGTTTGTAAATAACAACAAATATGTTTAGGGGTGGGGATGAGAAAGAAGGGTGGAGGAGTTGGCATTGTTATACGATGAGGCTATCAGTGAGCCTCACTATTCCTATGAGGCACATTTCGGTGAATTTTCTCTATTACCAGTAATGTATTGGATCACCAAAGTGGGGGACAAGTCTGAGAAAGGGAGTTTCTCCCTTATCTTGCTTTAAAGTAAAGTGAATCAAAGTAGCTCCTGTCCAGTGAAGTCTACAGTGCTCACAGGCCCAAGGAGAGGTCATGAGGCTCATCTACATTCCCTGGAGTGGACTCTGGCCTCCTCCATTCACACATTAGCCACTTCACAGACATTTTGTTACCATTGCAAAGACCCTCTTTTCAGAACTTGAACTACATTGAGGTCCCAGAGTTTGGTAAAGATGACAAATGTGACTAACTATAATCAGAAAGATTTTAGTACCCTTGAGACACTAATGAGATATGTGGGGCATAGGTATTGTGGTGCATCAGTTTTATCTCAGAGGTATTTCTTTTGAAATGCATCTTCTGTAAACCCAAAGGATCACCTTCCCCGAGTCAGTACCACGCAGATCTCTAATATCAGCGCATTCTCAGCACAACTCCGTATCCATCCTATTTGAGGGAACAGTAAAGAAGAACTTCACTCAGCTAGATGCCATGACCCTTGGTCTCCATCTCAGACTGCCCTTACCCATCATTTACTTTCTCACAGAACCTTGGGTTTTTCAGAATCCTTCTGTAAGTACTAAAGAATTTCAGCTTTACCAGATAATTTAACCATTGAGACTATCCCCCAGGTTCAAGTGTATATAGATCCAACAATCAGTGTTTAGAATAGGAGCCCTTTTGGCATTTGGGTTGGAAAAACAATAGTTGTGTGGGACTGTCTTACACATTATTATACAATGGAAAATTATGATAGCTGTCTTAGTCTGCTCTGGCTGCTATAACAAAAACTGTAGACTGGGTGGCTTAAACAACAAACATTTATTTCTCACAGTTCAAGAGACTGAAAGGTTTAAGACCAAGATGCTGGTGTCTGATAAGAGTCCTCTTCCTGGCTTGTACACAGCCATCTTTGTGTGTGTGTATGTGTGTGTGTGTGTGTGTGTGTGTGTGTGTGTGTGTCTTTGTGGTAGTGAGAGGAAGCTCTGGTGTCTCTTCCTCTTATAAGGACAATAATTTTATCATGACAGTTCCACCCTCATGAGCTCATCTAAATCTAATTCTTTCCCAAATGCAATTACATTGGAGATTAGGGTTTCAACATATGAATTTGGGGGAGGGGTACACAAACATTCAGTTCATAACAACTTCCCTGGTCTGCACACCCTAAAAGCCATTGTAATAAATAAAAACACTAACCTACATTTTCTAAACTCCCAGCAGAGAACCACTAAATGAAAACCACACACAAATGAACAAAATTCTTAAGACAATAGGAGAGGTTGTCAAAGCAGGATGGCTTTGTTCATTAAGATAAAACACATCCTAGAGAGCTATAATGTTACATTATGACACTTGACATCACATCCTTTTAATTGGAACCTGGGACACACCACCAATTCTGAGTTATGTCACCATTTCTTAATCTTAGACACCATGCCAAACACTAGCAATTCAAAACATAAACAAGATGTGGTTCCTGTTCTCAAGGAGGTCATCATGCAATGGGAGAAAGATACAAGTAAATAAGTACAATGAAATAATGTATTCTCAACAATGAAAATATTTGAGAAAGGCAAAGGAAAACAAACAAGAGTGGGGAGTGAACACTGACACCCCAAAGCAGTAAGGCTATCACCTGAGAGGCTGTAACACGTGGTGTGAAGGGTCTCCTGCATGTTGAGCAATTCTCTCTTCAAGCCCATCTCTAACCCTGATCGGCCGTGGGGCCTGAGGGAAGTTCTCAGTCTCTCCAGGGCTCAGTGTTCCCATCAATCAAATGTGAACACTGAAGGTAGCTATCTCACAGGGTAATTCGGAGGCACAAACAAGTGAAAACATTCACAACAGCAACTGGTGCTTGATAAATGTTTATGATAATGAAGATCTGGTGACTGGAAGGATGACTAAGAGTTCTTTGGCAGATAATCATCAGAGAACAACTGAAAGAACACTGCACTCAGGAGGAATCTTCTCTGTGTACTGATTTCCCCAAAGCTTTTCGAAATCCAGATTTCTAATTCTGGCTGCCTAACTTACAAGAGTCAAATTCTTGAGTGAAATCTTAACTCTATGAGCCTCCATTGCCTTGCCTGTAAAATGGAAATAACACCATCTAACATTAATAGAAATAACGCTGCTTAGCAAACCTAAAGCCCTCGTAAATGTAAAAGGATGGTTACTGCCCCAAACACGAGAAGCCACTTAGATGAATAAACAATGAGAGGGCAGGGCCATTGCTCATTTCGGACACAGGCAAATAACTTCACTTCTCTGAGCCTCCATTTTCTTCTCTGAAAAATAAATTTAATAAGGTACCATTTCATAGGTACCTTGTGAGGATACAAAGAGATTGTTCATACAAAGAGTTGCCCCAGGCTGACACATAGCAGATGCAATAAATGTTCATTTCCTTCTTCCTTTTCCTTCTTTTCCTCCTAACTTTACTTCTTGAAATGTAAATTCAGGAAGAGCTGGTGGCTGAAGAGCCTTATGTCATGTGTTCCCAGGCTGCCGATGGGACTGCTCGGCACCTAGGTCAGAGGGGACATAGGAAGGACAGCAGAGGCTGGCTTCCCAGCCTGCACAAACATGCTTTGCTCCTGGTGATGTCTATTGAAAGTTGACAGAAGACTGCATGATAGTGTCCCTGGGATCAGTCTCAGATGGCTGTCCCACAGAGAAGTGTCACGGAGGGTTCCCATAACTGGCAGCTGCAATTGATTCCAAAGAAATCTGTCTTGCACGGAAGTCCAAGCAGCTCACAAGAGAAATAGAAATGAGATCAAATGACTTAGTGCACATGAGAAAGGAAGCCAGAGCATATGATGTTCTCAGCCACGTGGGCTAATGAAACTTGCCCTCCGTTCCTGCAAGTGTGTGTTGTGTACTCAGGGGAAGCAAGGGGAAGTGGGATGGAGGAAGACATCCAGGATTCGGTGTCTTCAGGCTGAGGCTGCCCTCCACTTTGACTTGTGGCTTCTTATGTCCCCACAGGGATGGATCAGGGCACAGGAGGCATTTTACTGCTCTGAGAAACTGAAAAATAAAATGAGATGGTAGTAAAAAGAACCCCAAGAGACACTGCCACTTATTTAGTGTCCTTGAGTGATTTGGTGCCCTAAGCTTTCTTCATCACAGACCAAGAGGTTGTGATGAGTTGCTCTAAGGTCCACTTTAGTTCTCCTTTTCTAGGATTCTGTGTAGCCCCATCTCTGTGTTTGTGACACTCACGAAGAAATGGGATCTTCTGGATGGGCAAATATTCTAATTAAAAGTTATTATCAATAGCATGAATAGCTCATTAACAAGTTTTAATTAATTAGATTGCACTTAAATCTACCCTAAAGGAGAGTGAATCTAATTTGATCCATGTACTGAGATTTGGAAGGTCTTGGGTTGTGTTTTAGACTTCCATTGAAAACATGGCAGTTAAAAGTCCTTGAATGGGGCAAAAGACAGGCCAGCCTGGATGGAGACCCCAACTTTGTTATTTCCAACCCATGCAAACTCCCACAAGGTGTTCTCTGGGTCTGACTTCTCACCTGTAAAGTGGGAATGATAATGAGTACCGCATAGGATGGTTGGAGGTTTGACTGAAAGGAAAATATACAAAGCACAGAGCACAGTAATCAATTGGATTCATCCCCCCTCCCATTTTCTCCTCTTTTTTTTGTTTCCTATTCTGTTAAATGTCTTCACCATCAAACTCAAAACCCCATTCAGATTTGATCTCTTGTCTTTCTCACTTCTTTCCCTTTGTTCCAACATCAAATCATTAAGTCCTATTTATTTGACCTTCTAAAAATCTCTTTATCTTTATACTACCTCTAGTCCAGCCCAGTTAACACCTCTCTCTCTCTCTCTCTCTCTCTCTCTCTCTCGCTTTCCCTCTCTCTCTCTCTCTCTCTCTCTCACACACACACACACACACATCTATCTGTATCTCTATCCCTTTTTTCTCTTCTAAATTTCTCTAAGAACTTGTTTTCCACCTATAATACTACCTTTCATGAAAAAGCTACAGTGATCTTTCTGAAATGCAGATGTATATAGTAATGTGTATCACTCATGTTAAGAATATATTAGTGGCCAACCCATTAATGGCTGATATGGTAAAACCCAAGTTCCTTAACTTGACTTTCGAAATGATCTGTGTACCTGCCCAGGCTGGCTTCTGCCTATCATATATTTCTTTTGTGACCTCTTCCTCCACCTTTTTTGTTGTTGTTGTTGGGGTTGGGGCGTGGTTCTCTGGCTGGGAATCGAACCCAGGCCACAGCGTTAGAGGGCGCCGAAGCCTTAGCCACTACACCACCAGGGAATTCCCTCCTCCACCTTTTCTGAGTGAAGGTCAAAGTTACTGGAATTCAAATATTTTCAAGTAACACAATCATGGGCAAAGATGGTTGGTAAGTCTTGGGTGACTGACTAATGCAGGTAGTTTTTATTCAAATCTCTTTTCTACCCCTCTCCAAGCATTTCAAGTTATGTAATCAGTCAAGTAACTGAGAAAGGAAAAAGTAAGTTTCACCTGGAAACAATGAGGAAATTGAGTCATAAGTGGATTCAACATTTTAATAAAAAGTTATTTCAGTCACATCACACATTGTGCTTTTCATTTTGACATATCTGACCATCATAAGCAATACCACTGTAAGAGGCATATTTTATAATACTGTGATGATTTGGTTTTTTCTTCACTTACCCTACGAAATCTATTCTCCAGCCTTCTCTGTCCTGCCCAGTGCTTTTGGGAGCTGAACCCTAAGGATTGTACCACCTGGGCTCGCTGGTTGAAAGATGTCCTGTTGGGTTTTATAGCACACATCTTGAAGATTATTCTGTTTCAATAAATATAAAGCTGCTGCATTTTTAATGGCTTTCTAATTTTGCTCTCTTTGCATTCTTTGTAGCTCATACCAAGCAAAGGTTTGTGACTTTCAAATAGAAGATGGCATATTGAAGATACCCTCCCCTTTCGGTGAGGGGGCACACTTTTTAGAGGTAAAATGTATGTCTATGTGTTAACTAATACATTTATTCTTTCTATGTCCTGACTAATACATTTATTCTTTGCATTCCTGACTTGTTAACCAATATTCTTGACTCCATTACATATCAATTATTTGCTATAAAAATTAATGGAACAATAAATAATGCACATGTTAATTACTATATACATGTCATTTCTCACATATAGAATCTTATCAAAATGTCTTAAATTAGAATAATGGGTTTAAATTGTATGCCACTTGTAATCCAAAAAATTGCTAATTACTTCTCCATTAAGGGTGCAACCCTTCACACTCATACATTGCAATGCATGAGCATGCCTGATCCCAATCCCTCCCAAAGGTGTGTGTAATCAAACCACACACATGGGAAAGATAAAAAAGGTTACCTCTTAATTTTAATTCAGATTTTCCTTACTATAAATAAAAATGATCATTTTCCAGTAATTTAAGTGCAACTTATATTTCATTTTTCTATACTATTTTTGTCTATTGAATTTTCTTTGTCATTTATTCATAGACAATTGGTGATATGAGTTGCAAATACACACATAAACCTATATATTAGTTTTTTATTTGTACTTTGACTTTGTTTATGGTGTTTTGTGGCATGTAATTTTTTACATGTACTTTAAAAGAATTCCCTCTTATAAACATTTAGAAGAGGCACTTTATTATCATGATTAAACATTTCCTACCTCCCATTTCCTTTTGTTCACCTCCTTCTTCACTAGTTCCACAAACAATTATTGAAGAATGACTATTGTATTTTGCCACATAATGTGTTCCCACGTATAATGTGCACCCACCTTTTTGGCCCAAACTTTCAGGGCAAAAAAATCTTTCATTTTAATTTTTTAATTTAAATTTTTATTTTTTTTTATATTTAGGTACTTGTTTTTTGTATTAAAGGAATTTTAGCATTTACTTTTTAACATAACTCATATATGAAATATAAAACTGAAAGCAACAAAGAAACAAAAACTTATGGACACAGTCAATAGTTTAGTGGTTACCTGAAGGTAAGGGGGTGGGGGTGGGGGTGGGAGAAGAGCAAGGGGGAGTCAAGTATATGGTAAAGGAAAGAGAACTGACTCTGGGTAGTAAACACATAATGTAACACATACACAATGTACTGTAGAATTGTACACCTGGAACCTATGTAATATTTATTAACCAATAAATTTAACAATAAAAAAACAGTTATCATATTCCAGGGTATTATTTGGCATGTAGATATCATTATTGATACTTTTAACTCATAAGCACAAATAAAAGAATTAGGGAGAGGAGGGAAGGGAGGGAGGGGAAGCTAAATATAAGGTGATGGAAAGGGAAGTCACATTAGGTGGGAACTTATTATACAACAAGTTGACAATGCACTGTAGAATTGTATGCCTGAAACCTGTGTAATCCTTGCTAACAGATGTCACTCCAATAAGTTTAACAATAAAAATGAATTTAAAAAAAGAATTAAAAACATTTATATAAATACAGAATTAGTACTACCCATATATAATGCACATTCTTATTTTTCTCTCAAAATTTCGAGCAAAAATGTGTGCATTATACATGGCAAAATACAGTATATAGCAGGCTTTATAACTTCAAGGTAAGTCTTTTCTTTGCTGTAACAAATCACAATTAACCCTGTCAGAAATTTGGTGAAAATGTGGAAAGGCACAGTAACAAGAAGGATCCAAACCAAGTTATACAAGAAAAATGTCAAGAATTTTAAAGTAAATTTATTAAAAAACAAAAGCATAAAAATCACTTGGAAACAAGTCACAGGTGACCTTTGTATGATCCATAAAGTAAAAATCTTCAACAATTTTTAAATCTTTCTTCATATGTAAATCTCTCTCTATCTCTCTCTCACCATGACGATGTGCACTTAGATAATTATATGCTTTAGTAATTTTAGAAGCATTAAGAGTATTCCACATATTAAAAAAGAAATCTGAGAAAGCAGGTAAATTAGGAAGGTCATCATAAATGTGCCACTCTAGATTATTTGCTGGTTACTTTTATTTCAATTATAAGATGCTCTCTGGTTAAAGCGTGTGTGTGTGTGTGTGTGTGTGTGTGTGTAAAAATAAGTATTTTATATACAAGAGCTGTCAGGAAAGTATCCTGCCATGTAATATGAAAAATAGAGACACTTATGGCTAAATTTTTTTCCGTACACCCCTCATATACAAATATATATATATATATATATATATATATATATATATATATATATATATATACACACACACACACACACACATATATATTTCATACCATCAGTCTATGAAAAGAATAAACATATTTGGTTATAACGAAGGTAAAAAAATGAGGGCACTATTGGAGTATTATGTTACTATCTCTATGAAATATTTTTATGAAGGGGAAAGCCTACTTTTTTTTGTATGGACTAGGAATTGGCAAAAGTTTTCTATAAAGTGCCAGATAATAAATATTTTCAAATTTTCAGACCATACAGACTGTATCAACTACTTAACTCTGCCGTATGGTACAAAAGGAGACACACACAATTTGTATATAAATGGGCATGGCTGTGTTTCAATAAAACTTTATTTCTGAACACAGGCTGCAGGCTGGATTGATCTCATAAGCTATGGTTTGCTAATCCCAAGTGTTGAAGGCAAATACTTATTTAAATGGTGTTTGCTTGCAATGTATACCCATGCTAGATATTTTCTGTTCTCCAGATCCACTTACCACCCTTCTCCCTGGACTTCTATGGCTCCATCATTGGGCAACATTATTCCCTGCTTCCTCTTGAGTTTGGACAATAGGGGAGATTGTTAGAAAACTAGAAAGGAGAGCATGAGAACAAGGTATGTATTCTTCTAGCGTTCTCCATGCTGGGTTAACACATGTTGGCTATGTCCCTCTACCAAACGTCATAGCTGCAGTTCTGGTAGCTTCTTACAACTACAGCTATGCTCCCAGCGTTCTGCTTCATAGTACTCCCAGCCCTTGTCCCTTCATGTTTCAAGGTGCTAACAACTTTCTGCTGGTGCTAGCCCCTGGATATTCCTGGTTGGTTTTCATTAAACCAAAGTAATTCCTATCACCCCTTCAGTAAATAATTCCTTTAATAAATTGCCCTGAGTTATTCCATTTGAATGTGCCATTTGTTTCCTGTCAGAAACTTTGATTTAGTATTTTTTTTTCAAATAACTTTAAGACTTTGTAATATCAAGATGTTATTGGATGCATTACACAGAGGTCAGTTAATGTGAAACAAACCAAAACAAAATACTACTTTATGTCATCTGACACCAAAAGGGCACCTAACCCTGGCCACCAAGTTCCCCCTCCTTTATTTGCTCAAGTTAACACCCTTCAAAAACTGTACATCGTCCATCACAGGTTGAAAACCCTTAGTTGCCCAAAACTCTGACAAGATGGTCCTTCCTACCTTTATCCTACCATATGTAATTGAAAAATAAAAGTATTGTTAAAACAATATTTGTATTTTTTTTCCTAAAATTACTTTTGTGGAAAAAATGGAGTAACTCCAGCTCTCTCACTGAGGTTCTGCCAGAATGACGGGAACCTGCTATGTAACCATGACTTGCACTTTCCTGGGTGGCAGCCATCTTGTTGTTTATGCGCCTCTGAGCCCGCTTCTGAGCCGCCTGCCACTTTTGTTCCCCTGCCTGCATAAGGGGATGGGACTCTTCGAGAGGGAGCTATGAGCTGTTGGAAATTTCCCCATGCCATGTTTGTTGCTGCTCCGCTTCTGGAATAAAGGCTATGTTTTAAGTGGCCTGAGGCTCTTCGATTTTTCTTCAGTAAACCCAGATCCAATGTGAACCTCCTTGGGCTCAGTCATTTGCAATACATTTGGCATCACAAACAGGATCCCCAGCCAACAGGTATAGAGCCTACTGCACCCTTGGAAGATGGAATTAAGGGGCGGCCTGCCATGAGTATGTGGTACTTCTTGGCATGTCTCCTCTCTACGTGGGCACCTCTTCAGGGGTGGCCTGAGGTGGGTGGAAGTCCATTTGTGTGGAGAAGACCCTACAAGACAATAGGAGAGAACTTCAACAAGATGAGTGCTTATATGGTGGCTGGGGCCATAGGGTGACTCTTTCTTACAGCCTTGCAGCCAGAATTGGAGGCAACTCTGAGAGAAGCAACATGAGTCCAGTTGCTCCAAACCGAGCTGGACCTGATGAAGGTGCAGATGCAGGCTATGAAAAGACCAAGAAGCTGCTGATGGAAGAACGCTGGTGCTTATGGTTGGGGTCACAGAGGGTGTCCCCCATTGTTATGTCAGACTCCTTGGGGAAAGAGGGAGAACTACCCTTGTTGTTGTGATATGTGCCTCAAGAAAGGAGAGGGAAACAGAGCTATTTTGCTCCCTCTTCCCTGTTCAAATTGCTCATGGTGATCCTGGCACCTTATGTGGGCCTCCCCATTAATGAGGCCATTATGATGGTGGTGAGTTTGGGGGAGGCTGAAATGAGGTGCATGCAGAAAGGCATTCATATAGTAGCCAAGAAGGCATCAACAGCCAAGAGAAATGGACCCCTAAGGGTGACACAAATACAAATGTGGGCGGATCTAGTATCTGCTGGGGTTGAAAGTGCCATGGGGCCTGAAGCCCTAGCAGTCTGTGATGGCTGCAGGGGGTTAAGTAGCACTAGGTGGATATGGGGAGCAAAATGTTTAAGTGTCCCTAGTGGATACAGGCACTGAATGTTCTCTTTTGTACGGGAATCTAGAGAAGTTCTCTGGAGCCCCAGTAGTCATTGATGGCTATGGGGAGGCAAATCATTCACATGAAACTCACAGACATCCTGTTGGGGATAGACTGTCTGCCACCACAGATGTATAGGGTTTATGTGTTGCCCATTCCTGAGTATATTTTAGGTGTGGACATATTACAAAGACTGTGGTTGAATAGCATGGCAGGAGAGTTTCACTTCTGGGTGAGGGTGGTGAAGGCAGAGGGGCAGAGGCATATTGTGCATTCACCATTGCAGCTGCCCCCTCCCTGACTGATTGTACACACCAAACAGTACAAGCTGCCAGGGGGCCATGAGGCGATAACTGGGACCATACAGGAACTGGAAAAGGTGCAGATAGTGCACCCTAACCACAGTTCATATAACTCCCCAGTATAGCCAGTGAGAAAACCTGATGGCACCTGGCTAATGACGGTTGACTACCAGGAATTAAATAAGGTAGTGCCACCTTCCTGTCAGTGGTGGATCTGATTGATTGCATGAGTCAGGAGTTGGGGACCTATCATTTTGTTGCTGATCTTGCTAATGCCTTTTTCTCCATTGGCATCACCTCAGAGAGCCAAGATCAATTTGCATTCATGTGAGAAAGCTGGCAGTGGACTTTTACAGTCCTTCCCCATGGGTACTTGCACAGCCCCATGCTGTGCCACAACCTGGTGGCAGCAGACTTGACACGATGGTCTTGGCCTGAAAATGTATGCCAGTATCATTACATTAATGATATCATGTTAACTAGTGACTCTCTTGCCAATCTAGAAGGCACTCTCCCACTCTCCTAACCCACCTGAAAACATGTAGTTGGGCGCTCAATGACAAGAGCTGCAAGGACCTGGCTTTTCTGTCAGGTTCTTAGGGGTTGTTTGGTCCCATAAGACAGAGGTTATTTCCAACACAGTTATAGATAAGATCCAAGCCTACCCTGTGCCTATCCCTGTTAAGCAATTGCAAACTTCCCTTGGACTCCTGAGATATTGGAGAGCATTCATGCCTCATTTAGCTCAACTGCTAAGGCTCTTGTATTCCTTGGTTAGGAAAGGGGGTCATTGGGACTGGATGGAGGGGGACCAGGTGGCCTTTGATTCCTCTAAGTAAACCATTAAAGCGGCCCAAGCTCTGCATGTGTCTGACCCTGCCTGGCCTCGTGAACTTGATGCACATGTCACTGCAGAGGGCTTTGGCTGGGGCCTATGGCAGCATTCTGAATGCTGGTGGCATCCCATAGACTTCTGATTTCAATTATAGAAGGGGGCTGAAGTTCATTACTCCTTGGTGGAAAAACAATTGGTAGCAGTGTATGCTTCCCTTTTGGCAACGAAAAGCATTACGGCTACTGCCCCTGTGACTGCATGAACAATGTATTCTATCACAGGATTGGTAAGTGATCGGGCCACAAAACCATGCGGTGGCACTACCCAATTGCCTGCTTTGGCAAATAGGGGGCATATTAGTAACAATGTAGTGTTCTGAGCAATACTGCCTTGAGAGCTGAGCTCCAAGAGGTCCTTGGGACTGTGACTTATGTGGCTATTGAGGAAACAACTCCCAACTCTTGGAAAGTGAACGAAAGGCCAGCCCCTTCAAAGAAGGGCAAGCACTGATCCCGGGAGACACTTGGTATACAGATAGCTCTAGTAGGGACCAGCCCTCACAAGGGACTGCTATAGCTTTTCATCCTCCCACCTAGACCATTTGGTACAATACTGGTACTGGGAAAAACAACCAATGGGCAGAACTATGGGCTATATGGTCAGTGGTCACTAGTGAGCCACCCCATTCATAGTCTGTACCAACAGCTGGGCTATATTCAGAGGCTTGATGCTCTGGATCACCACTTGGATCTTAACTGCTAGATGGTGATTCACCGACCACTCTGGATCAAGCCATGTGGCAAGACCTATGGACCTTAGGACATCAGAAGCAGGTGACAGTATATCACATCACAGGACACTCCCCTTTGGCCCATGTGGGCAATGATGAGGCAGAAACCTTGGCAAAGGTGAGATGGTTAGAAACTGCTCTTGTTGGAGATATGGCACAATAGTTGCACTGGCACCTCCTCCATGCTGGACAAAAGACTGTGTGGCCAATGGTAAAGTCTTGGAACTTGCCTGTCACTTATGTTGATGTGCTCACAGCTTGTAAGCAATGTGCTGTATATTCTAAGGAACATCTGACAGACTCAACAGGCAGATTATGCAGGGCCAAGATTCTTTGACTTGGTGGCAGATGGACATAATAGGCCCCCTGCATAACTCAGAGGGGTACGGGTACGCTGCGACTGGTGTCAATGCCAGGACAGGGCTTTTGACTGCATGCCCTGCCTGTTGCCCAGATCAACGTGCAGTACTACACATACAGTCTCCCATTGGTCATTGAAAGTGAAAATGGCACCCATTTTACAGGCACCCAGGTACAACAATGGGCTAAGGACATGGGTATATTCCACATACCTTACCATCTGCAGGCAGCAGGAATTGTTGAGTGGTACAACAGATTGCTCAAATTTGGCTTGGGCCAGTCCAGAGCAGCCCATTCCCTGGCACAATGGACAAAACAGCTGTGGACTGTGCTATAGACTCTAAGTGAATAGAGCAGTTGGGGGTGGCCTGGCTCCAATAGAGGCCCTCCTGCACCAGGCGGCTTATTCAACTGCAGATGCAAAACCAAGATGAATTGCTAAAATCTGACTTCGGGCAACAAAGCAACACCTTGCTGCCAACCTGTACAGGTCTAGCCAGGGGACAATGGGTTACTTGGACTTGGCCTTGGATTACACAAGCCCCTCATATGAGATGGGTGGCTTTGTTGGCCCCTTGAGGAAAGTAACTTACAGATAACCCCTTGGATAACTGGGTAATTGTCCCCTCACATGGAAGTGTACTGCCCTGGAGGGGTGTACAGACCTACATTGCTGAAAGGGATGTTTGTTATCTCCTTATAACCTACTATGAGTTCTTCCATTCTTCTACATGTTGAGCCTGCTGATGTGACTACACAAGCCAAGTGGGTTTGGTATATGTGCCCAGGGAGGGCACCCCTTCCAGTCACTGTGCTGTCAACTGACAAATCACTCTCTTTCATTCTTCTGGAGGGCAGAGACCTGCCTCTCCTAGTGCATATAACTTCTCTTTCTCTTCACCCTTAGTGTTGTGTGGGCCAGAACTTTAGTGGAATGGGTGCATCCTCTGGCCACGGTGTCCAACCCGTCAGCGTGCTGGGTTTGTACCAAGTTGCTTTTCACCAAAACTGGTGGATAAAGCCAGCTACTGTGTAGAACTGCCCTTGGCTTTATCACTGCTCAGGAACAAACAAGACTTGCCCCTGGCTTGGTTATTCTGTATGGGATGGCCTGGGATGGGTCATGGCTGAAGCCGGGGAACTTTCTGTTAAGGTGCCAGTGTGCATAAGCTGTACACTAGAGGAAGGTATGAGTATGGGCTGGACTCACTCTGATCTCTGCAAGGTAATCTCAGTGGACACCGTTATGCCTTGGTGTCATTCCCCACAGCTGCTATAGTACCTATTAAGTCCTGTGAATGGACTTATGGGTGTGCAAGCAGCATGGCTGGCCCTACCTGCCTGGAAATTAGACCAGTTGCTGTACCTGGGGATGGCCATATGTCCCAGTCCAAGTTCTCCCCATTCTGGGTAGTAAACCCAGTAATTGGGGTGCTTTCAAAGCTCACTTTGGTGAAGCACACTGCATGGTGGTTCTAGCCACTGGCTATATTTTCCCCTGAAGGAGCTAGGATAGTGAATCAACAAGAGATAAGGGCCTTGGCTTTGCATACAGCTGATGACTTTAATGAAATCCGCAGGGCTTATCCCTTTTGAATGCAAAAATCACATGGCCTTAGATATTCTTACTGCTTCCCAGAAAAGGGTTTGTATCTTAATCAGCACTGAATGTTGCATATGTATGTCTGATGAACAACAAAATATTAGTCAGGCATTAAAAGCCTTAGCTGCAGAAACTCAAAGCATTATGCACCTGACAGGGGACCCGTCCAAGAATTGTGGCCTTTTCTCACTAACAAATGGTGCATTGCTCTGACTACCCTCTTTACTATTGCTTGTGCTATTATCGTTTATGGTTGTAATCTGTATTGATGTGTGGTATCTGGATGCAATGTAACACACTCCTCACATAGGGAACATCACGGAAGATGTCTGTCACATAGATTGACAGGTGAGAAACCCTGAAGGGGTGGAGTGTGGGGGAAATGAAGTAACTCGGGCTCTCTCACCAAGCTTCTGCCAGAATGATGCACACCTGTCATGTACTCAGGACTTGCACTTTCCCGTGACAGCCATTTTGTTGTTTATGTGCCCTCTGAACTCACTTGTTGGCTGCCTGTCACTTTTGTTCTTCTGCCTGTATAAGGGGATGAGACTCTACAGGAGGGAGATAGGAGCTGTTGAGGGAAAACGTCCAGATGCCATTTTGTTGCTGCTCCACTTATGGAATAAAGGCTATGTTTAAGTTGCCTGCAGGTCCTTGATTTTCATTCCATCTGCCCAGGTTCAATGTGAACCTTTCTGGCCTCAGTTGTTTGCAATACAACCTTCATACTTAAAATATTTACAAACATTGCAAAATAAAGTCATTGCTCTTCTCCTGATACATTGGTGTCCTAAGCACACACCTGATCTTTCCATTGGGAAATCCAGCATTGCTCTGTAGTATGAAGGCCAACCTCTTCAACACAAAATTAAGAATTCATGATGATCTACTTTCTTCTTACCTATCTATCATCATCTGTCATTCCATCCTCCATGCTTTGTGCTTCTGGCACCAATGGTCATGCACACTCTACAATGAAATCAAGTCTTTGTAACTGGGGAGCCCTTAATTTAAGCAATGTGGTGATCCTGATTCAGCCATTCCTGTATTGTACCTATTCTTAGCTCTACCCCTACACACACACACACACACACACACACACACACACACACGTACACACACACACATATGAGGGCAAACCCACAAAAAAGAAAATGTATTTATAAAAAATTGTGTAATCTTACATTTTAAACTTCACTCACCTTTGAAGTACTCTTCGTTTGATGCAATACACCTATCGAGATGTTCTTTCCACTGCTCAAAATTGTTTTTGAACTTGTCGATTTTGATGCCATTTAGTGCTTCTGCCATTTTTTTGTTTTACTCCTTCCACATTGGCAAAACATTTTCTTTTGAGGACTCTTTTCATCCAGGCAAACAAAAATGTCACTCAGGATGAGATCAGGTGAATAGGAGGAGTGGGATATGGGGTTCATGTCATTTTTGGTCAAAAACTGCTCAGCACTCAAAGTGGTATGGGCAGCTACATTGTCATGTCATGTGTTGTTTGTGTAAATCACCCATCATGAGATGGGCAAACATATTGAAAGAGTCTCCAAAACAAACAATGAAGCTGAATGCAGCCTCTCACAACAATGCCAGCTGGTACACTGATGCACATGGATTCCTAGAGCACACAGCTAGCAAGGGAAGCCTGTACTACAAGGGGTCCACCCTCCAGAAGATAATTGTGCTGTTTTCTTGTGTTTTTTTTTTTTTGGGGGGGGGGTCCCACCTCATAGACACATTATGTAAGTTCAAGTCTGTAATTTTGTTCATGCTTTAACATTATGTGGATGCCTCAACTCAGAAATCCTCTCCTTCAAGCAGCCTCTCCTGAGCGCCTGACTCCTTTGCTCATCACCCCAGCAGGCCTCCAGCAGCATATTCCACACTGGTCTGCAATCACCTTTTGATATTCCTCTACCGTTAGACTATATGAGTCTTAAGGGCAAAGATTATGTCTTTTCATCTTCTATCACTTTGATGTGATGAACTTAACTATTTCAAGTTCTTTGTAACATAGCCTCTGAAAAGTCATAATACAAGTAGCCATAGTCATTCCTCAAAAACACATGAAACTGTCAGAAAACCCTTAGCATTCACCTGTTCTCAGCACAGATGCCTCAGTTACAATCCACAGATACTCATACCCCGTATTTCCCAAGGCTTTCTTTACCGGCAAGTATCTTCTTGGATTTTCTCTCTGAGGTTGAGAGTCTGGCTCAACACTTCTCTTTGCTCATTAAAATTCCTTCTTGCTTTATATCAAACTCCTCAACCCAGCTCTCTGGCAGTGGATATGATGAATTTATAATAGCATTTCCAAAGTGTGTGGCAAATTATTTAATTTGTTGTCTTATTAATAATAGTTATAATGTTATAACCTATAGATATAATTTATTTTTATAACCTACATAACTAGCATATCAAATCAGTAATTTCATAGTTGTTCTTGCTTAGGAGGAAACTAAAGTAAGGTGAAAATTTGTTGAATAAAAAAATTAATTAAGAATATTGATGTGGCAAAAATCAGGAAGAGGAATTCTGAATTATGATGGTTAGTTTTAAGTGCTGATTCAGTTTGGTCATTGTGTCCAGTTCTTCAATCAAACATTAATCCAGGTATTGCTGTGAAGGTATTTTGTAGATATGATTAACATCTACCATCAGTTGACTTTAACGAAAAGAGATTATTCTCTATAATTTGATTGGGTCTGATTCAGTCTGTTGAAAGGCTTTTAAAGGCAGAACTGAGTTTTCCCTGGCAGGGAAGAAATTTGACTACAGAGAAGAAAGTAGACAATAGTGTCAGCTCCTGTCCAAGAGTTCCAGTCTGACATTGTTGCCATAAGGATCCCCAATACGTATAGCCAACATTCACCATTACCAATTGCATGTGTATGAGCCAAGAGATAGATTAGATAGGTAGATGATATAGATACATACATGCATACATACATACATGCATACATAACTGGCTATGCTGAATGATATAGTAAGTGACTTAGATTTTGCTTGAGTTTTCACTGCCTGGGATAACTGCATATTAACAGCGTCCTTCTGGAGACAATGCTTAAAATCACACTTGCTTTTATTGTTTAGTGTTGTAAACAAAATTTGAGATATTAATATTTACACCTTAATAAGATACCTTTGTTCCTTTCCTGCTTCCTCCATCATTCTTTACTTGTATTACCTTGTGGGCCTGTTGATTCTACCAAATATATCAACTGGGATAGAAAAAGCAATATATTTCAGCTGACATATATAACCTAACTCAGTAGAATGATGCTAATAATCATGTGGACTGTCAAAATAGAGGTGTCATTTAGAATCCTGGGATCCTAGAGTAGTTAGGCTTCACAAAGCCCATGCATCCAAGTTACCTGGAGTATATTTTTTTCATAAAATATGCTAAATCCCCATTTCCATTCTACTTAGTCAAAACTAATGTTTGAAAACCAATGCCTGCGAAATTCCCCAGCGGACCTGCAGAATGCTTGTAGCTTTATACAGAGTCTGGTGCAAATAATGCCCCCTTTTTAAAGAACTAGTAATCTATACCAAATCTTTTATTACAAAATCATAGGCATGTAATTCTGTAACATAACGATATCATAACTACAATAACATAAGTACTTTAAAGAGGGTGTTACTTCTGCTGAACCCTGTATTTTTTTAAATTTTGAATTCTGTAAAAGATTGTACTTGAATAATCTCTATTACAGCTATTAAGAGACCCAAAGTTGAAAACCCACTAAACCAGTCTGTGGTAGTTTGAATTATTGACCCCAGTTCTGTGTCTGTATCACACCCTTGCTATGACTTCTGAGTGGATGGACTATATTTCCATACTCCTTGACTTTGCGATGGGTCATGTGCCTTGCTTTAGTCAATGACAGGTGGGGTTGGAATTGACCTACAGATCCTCAGTATAAAGCATTATCATAGTGATAGCTAAATAAAACATAGTCTAACTCCCCAATTTTAGAGAGAGAATCTAAGAATCTAAGAAGCAGGCCTTACAGGCCTTATCCTAATAGGCCTTACTCCAAAGAAACACCTCATACAGGTAGGATGTTCATAGCAGGCCAGAAGACAGACAAATTGAGAAAGAAGTTTTCAACATTCTTCCTTCCAATCACCCAAAGTAGCCCAGCCTCCTGTATCTTTGAAGTGGCAGCCTTGGTCCCCTCAAGAACTCTTCACATACAAAGCTCAGCCAAGGAAACAACGGATGTTCAGTCGCACCACCTTGTGCTCTGTAAAGTGGTGACTGGTATCTTTCCACTGCCTCTACTGACCTCAGCTCAGTTACTCTCAATCATGCACTGCCTATTGGAGTGAAGACAAATGCCACTAAATGCTATTCTCTTGATCATGGCAATTTCTTTTTAATGCCTGTTATTAAGATGTATGTATCCAAATGCCTTTATTTAATATCCGAAGAGAGCATCTTGCCTATTGAGCAATTACCTATGGTAGTTAATTTGACAGAAGGGAAATGAGTGGAACTGTTTATCATATTAGAGTCCAACTACTACTTAGACTTGGAATTGCTCTCTAAAACTCAAGAGTGTCCACACTGCGTGATTGACAATATGCTAAAAGGTATTAAAAAAGGTATCTGCATGCTCAAGATAGCTTAAAGGACATATTTTCAATGCTTGCTAGTACTTTGGATTATCACAGTATTTCTTAGAAACTCTGTATTATGAAGTATCTTTAATTCAGGCCTAAGCATTCTGCCCATTCATAGTCACATGGTGGGCTCAGTGGCAAAGGGGCATTAACATTGCAGTGTGCTTGCATAAAGCTCAGGCTACGCAATGGCAAAAAAAAAAAAAAACAATAAATATGATTCTAGTCACATTCTGTGCCTCATCTCCATGGTTCAGTTTCTGTTATCCATCAAGCAGGTTTTAAAATAGTCCACATTTTTCAGTCTTGCAAAGTCAACAGTACTGGAAAATTGGCAGGTACACTTGTTCAAACAAAGCTCCCAACTTCTCTGCTGGCAGGTGTTTCCAGAGTTCTTGGAGCACAATTCTTTGGATAGGAGATTTGCCAATATACATAGCAACAGGGAAAGAAAAAAAAAGTGTTTTCCTTTGCCACAGTGGAGATACCAAAATGCTTTAGACACAAAACTGGATATTCAGTCCAGGGGCTTATTTTGGCTCTAGTTCAAGGAATAAACAACAATAAAATCCTTCATCTGTCTGTCCAGAAGTTTGATGAACTTCAGAATGGAATACGCCACTTATCAAATTGGCAGCCTGTGCTCCCTGGCCATCTCTGTACAGTTTGGCCAATGAGTTTGATTTTTCTCTCCTTTGTACGTTCCCCTAGACTCCTGAAGGTGCCATTCATTCTCAAGTTTTCAGCTAATTCTGCTTGAAATTGAGGCAGGGAATGGCAGGTCTGAAATTTAATATGGTGAGGGCAGAGCAGGTAAGACTTTATTCTTCTCCCATTTGCCCTTAGGCATCAATTTTAGTTATTCTGAAATCTAGCTTTCCAAAATGGAAACCTGGGACTGCTTTAAAAACACATGACTAGTTTTATAATCCATTCCTTGGCAGTTGGACTAATTCATATTTGCTGCCGCTAGATTAATTCCCTTGGTCATTCGATTAAACTCAACATAGGTGCTGGAACTCCACTAGAGAGAAATAATTCCTTGTCTCTCACTCTAAACTGAATGAAAATAAATATAATTTTTTTAAAAGCAAGACCAAGTTGGAGGAGAAATATAAGCAGGGAAGAGAAAAGTTTAGTCGACAAGTTTTTAAAACTCAAAGGAAGTCAAGTATTTCTGACTTAGAAAGTACTTAATGATCATTAAATTGTAACCCAGTGAAAATTGAGAGTTTCAAATTTCACCTACAAAAATTCGGCTTTTACTAAACGTTGTTTTAAATCATTGCTTCTTCAGTTACTTGCTAGTGGTAAATGTATATTACATTTAAGTTATTTCATTCTTATTTAATTGCTATTGTCTTGGGGTTAATTTTGTTTCCATGTTATCCCTTCGCTCCACCTCCCTCATATTAGCTTATTACTTAGTATCTTTGGAAGCTTCTTTGCAAATTTCAAACCAAAGATACCCTCCATGGATGTTTTGGGTTTAGAATGAGCCTTTTCAGGAAATTGGGCCTTCTCATAGACACAGCTGAGGCTCTTATAAAATCCATCAGTTTGGGGGGAAAACCAATTTTTCTTCCCATTAGCTGTGGCTGCAAAAAGAAACCACACAGGTCATATTCTGAGCATTTTATCTCAAGAAGATGATTGAAGGAATAACAATGGTTGAAAATATAGATGGCTCGAACAGTCCTGAGTTCAAATACTTGCTTTGACATCTACCTGCAGGATGTTTAAAAATGAGATTCTTAATTTATTCATGGTTTAATCCTGCCACTGCTTCTTCTAAGGCTGTAAGACTTAGATCAAATTACTGAAGTTTCTGGACTTTGCCTTCTCAAGGGTAAAATGGGCAACATGAACAGATATAATCAAGATAATTAAATAAGGTAATGTATGTCAAATGCAGAGCCCATAAAACAACTCAAGGTATCAACAGCCACAAAGTTTGAAAAATACAGATAACTTTTAACAAATGAACATTGTTAATCACTTACAGAACCAGCTGCCAAAATAATTACCATGGATAGTTGGTTAAGTCCTTTCAGACTTCATTATGAAACATCCGGATGACATTACATGCTCAGAGGCTTCATTTCCACTTTCACTCATCAAAGTGAGTGAAGAAAGCTGAGGAATATTGATTTTTTAGGAAGTAAGTGAAGAGAAAAAGTCCTGAGAAGATTTCAGAGAAAATAAGATTTTTTGTTTATTTTCACCAATGAAGAAATGTGCATTCTGGGCAGGATATTGTTTTCTGCCAGATCATTTTTGGAAGAGGCAATGGTGCTAAGTCAAAGTTTCTCCCAGAAAGATAAGAGGCCCTGGAGGATCGCTGCTGGCTAAGTTTCAGTAAGCATGATGAATCAATATTGTGTTTACTGTTAACTTCCAATGACTAAATTGGGAAGGACTGATAAAGCAATAACATTTTTTATGCGTTTCCTCCCTTTTCTCTTAATTGGTGAAATATTTGTGAAAACTTTTGTTGCTGTCTCTATGGTTCTTACTATTAAAATATCTAAGCTATCATTTTTTTTAAGTTTCTCCTTAAACCTATCTGTTAACAAGGTTTATATATAATATTTAACATATTGCTTTATTATATTTGTAATATTAATAGCAAAGCTACCATTCTTGGATTCTCTGTGCACAAATCCTGCAAATCCCATTTTTATTTTTTTTTTATTTTTTTTTTTTAATTCATTTTTATTGTTAGACTTATTGGGGTGACATCTGTTAGCAAGGATTACATAGGTTTCAGGCATACAATTCCACAGTGCATTGTCAACTTGATGCATAATAAGTTCACCACCTAATGTGACCCCTCTTTCCATCCCCTTATATTTAGCTTCCCCCCCTCCTCTCCCACCCCCTC
>PVJL010009094.1:0-60237 GCA_004026885.1 Lyroderma lyra | reverse complement strand
AGTGTACCAGAGTTCCTTTTTCTCCACATCCTCTCCAGCACTTGTTATTCCTTGTCTTGTTGATAACAGCCATTCTCACAGGTGTGAGGTGGTATCTCATTGTGGTTTTGATTTGCATTTCCCTGATAGCTAATGAGGATGAGCATTTTTTCATATGTCTGCTGGCCATTTGTATTTCTTCCTGGGAGAAGTGTCTGTTCAGGTCCTCTGCCTATTTTTTAATTGGATTGTTTATTTTTTTGTTGTTGAGTTGTACAAATCTTTTACGTATTTTAAATATTAGCCCCTTATCAGAGGCATTGTTTGAAATATTTTCTCCGATTTTCTTAGTGGTCTGTTTGCTTTGTTGATGGTTTCTTTTGCTGTGCAGAAGCTTTTTATCAGTTTATCTTTTAACAGACATTATTTTGATATAAAATAAATACATAAATAATATTTTTTTGCTGTGCAAAAAAATGGTTTCAATTGTGACTGAATTAAGATTTTCAGGAACTTTTAAATAGCATATTTCATTAAAATCTAGTTCATGATTATTTGCATCAGAATTATCTAGGTCACGGCTTCTTAAACCATGCGTGATAACATTTCTTTCTCTTTTATTTTCTTTATTCTGTGGGAGACTGGCATTTTTGTTGTATGCTCCATACAATGACACAAGTTCATTAATCATGGGGGTTGGGTGGTGCAACCATGGCAGGTGGTTCAGAAAGTTTCTGCCCCATGTTCATTACGGGTATGTCTTTCTTCCATGACTAGTGACAGACAGTTTGCAACCTCACACTGGTCCTCAAAGCACACTTTAAGTAGCACTGAATTAGCAAAGTTGTGAATGTTAAATGATCAGAATCTTGTAAGGTGGGCCTTAGGGACTGGCATTTTTCACAAGTCCCCAGGCAATATTTATGTACCTGGAAGTTTAAAAATTGTTGCCTTCAGATAAATAAAAATATTGTCATTGCTGTCAATCCCAAAGCCATGAAACCTAGTATCAAATATAATGCTTTTCAGAGCAAAAGGAGTTGTAATAGGGAATTTTCTCCAAAGCCAAGCCCGCGGTCTTTCTCTCTGCAGTTGCCTTGACGCTCCCTCTGACGGCCACTGCCCAGGCCCTGCCTTTGTCCTTCATCCCCTGAAGAGCCCTATTCTCTCTATCCATTAAACACACTTGGTCTTTATTTTCTTCCTTGGATTTCCAAACATTGCTTCAGTTATTCATCTCTTCCCATTTCTGCATTTCTTTTACATATTTTTTCCTTCCTAATTCTGGTCATTGGGCTTGTTCTAAGTTCTATTGTATTTTGATACATACGTTCTCCCTGAGTGATTTTATCTATTGTGATGAATTCACTCTACCACCTCTACATTAACAATTCCAGATTTTTCCAGTTTTTATCCAATGTTTTTCCACTACTCCACCCTGCCTATGAATTAATCATCCTTAAAATTCTTTTCTGTCTCTTATTTATATCTCTCCCAATGTGAACAGCCTTCTGCCCCATGCCTTGAAACTGATCACAGACCCTACATTCTGTATAATTCTATTACATGCTATTTAGGTATTCTTCAATGTGAATGTTATCCCCTGGAATAAAGCACCATAGTAGTCTTGATTTTCTCAATCACCCAGGCTTACAACCAAGCAGACAGGCTTCATTTCCATTGTCATTTATTTATATACAGTTGACCGTGTGTGAGACTACCTTTTCATGGATTTTTTTTCCAATAAATACTGTAAATGTATTTTCTCTTTATTATTATTTTCTTAAAAAGTTTTTCTTTTCTCCAGCTTACCTTGTTGTAAGAATATAGTCTATAATACATATAAGTGCAAAATAATTTTCTATAGTTAAATTTACTTGGATGACATTGTTTAGCAAAAATTACATAGGTTCCAGGTGTACAATTCCACAATATATCCAAAATACTTGTTAGTCAACTGTTTATTTTATAGGTTAAGTCTTCCAGTCAACAGTTGGCTATTAGTAGTTAAGTTTCGAGGAAGTCAAAAGTTATATGTGGAAATTTTACATTGTAGCTGGTAGGTGCCCCCAACACCATGTGGTCAAGGGTTAACTGTACATTCAACAACAGAACCCAGTGGGAGCAGTTGACATAGAGTGAGGGAAAGCGTCCTGCAGCTCTTAGCTCCACTGCAAGACAGGGTAGACAGCCACGATGGATGGATCTGGGAGCAAACAAGCCTAGGATCAGCACACTAGCTTAATATATTCAGGAACTATACAAGGTCTGAAAATTAAGTTCACAAACTGATCCTAGAAAAAGTGCTATATACTTCACTGCTGAATATCATTATGGTCACCTTCGAAGTATTTCCCTTAGGAAGCTATGCAATGATAACAGTACCTAGTCCATCCTTCAAAGCAAGTTTGGAATTCTTTTTCTGGAATGGCCATCACAGCTGTCGTTGTTTTACCCTTGATGTTCTGAATATCATCAAACCATCTTCTTTTCAGTATTTCCTTTGTCATTGGGTAAAGAAAAAACTCATTGGGAGCCAGATCAGGTAAGTAGGGAGGGTATCCTAATACAGTTGTTTACTGGCTAAAAACTCCTCACAAACCGTGCCCTGTGAGCTGGTATGTTGTGATGTGAGAGCCATGAATTGTTGGTGAAAAGTTCAGGTCGTTTTTGTCTAATTTTTCATGCAAACTTTCAGCACTTCCAAATAGGAAACTTGGTTGATTGTTTGTTCATTGGTACAAATTCATAATGAACAATCCTTCTAATATCAAAAAGGGTTAACAACATTGTTTTGACTTTTGATTTGGACTGATGAAACATTTTGATCATGGAGAATTGAGTGACTTCCATTGAGTGCTTTGATGCTTTGTTTAAGGGTTGTATTGGTACACCCACATTTCATCACCAGTGACAACATGGCCCAAAACATTGTCTTTGGTCTCCAAAAGGTTTTGGCAAACTTTGACTCTCAGCTTTTCTTCACCGGTGAGCTCCTTGGAGACCATTTTTGCGTGTACTTTTCTCATGTCAAGATTTTCAGTTAAGATTTTCCTGTTTTTCTATCAATGTTTACTTGGTTTGTTATGCTTTTTGGAGTCAGCCAACAATTCTGACAAAAAATGTGATGAATATTTGCAATGTTTTCATCAGTTCTGCTGGCCACCCTGACATCGCTTCATCAGTGATGCATTCTTTCCTTCTAGAAAAATGTTGAATTCATTAATACACTGCTGTTTTCTTCATGAAATTATCCCCTTAAACTTGGGAATAATTTCATGAAGAAAACATGTCCCTGATTTGATTTCCACTTTTACCAAGTTTAAAAAGAAATTTAATGTTTGTTTATTGTTCTAATTCAATCTCCAATATTCTCATAACAGCACATGAAAGTACACAAAAACAATAATGAATGCCCCTCAGCAAGACACTGCCACATGTCGACATAAACATAGCTGTGAGACACAGATATATCAAGGTTATGACACCTTACTGAATTGTTCGCACAGTGCTTCCAACATAAGTGCACGGTGGCTAGCTCATGAACTTAATTGTCAGGTCTCATATTTTTGCATCAATTAGATTAGGTCTATTAAGGAGAATTTTTTGCCAGGAGAATAAGAATTCTGAAATCATGCCATGACTTGATTGATCACTTCGTCTTCAAGTGATTGCCCCAGTAAGATATGAAGGGGTAAAGCAAAACAAAGGAATATATTATTTTAACTGAGGTTTGGACTCAAGCCTGATGGCAGAACTCCAGTAAGTGAGGATGAACCATGAACAAGGTTCCTTATATTCCAAGGAAACTAACCTCTTAAACCAAAGTAGGCCACATGGCTTACTCTCTCAATTTTGTGCTCTTCTATTAGCTCTTCCAAATTTGTGACTTACAATATATACAGACAAAAAGGCAAAATGGGCCAGAATCAAAGACAGAAGTGTAAAGAAAAAGAAAGTAATTGTGCTCTGATATGGTAAAGCTTGCTTAAGTTCCCACATGGGTGAGCCTTAGGTCAGGCCAAAAATCTAGATTTAGCAGTCTTGTGGGAAAGGAAGATGAGAAGGATGATAGGTCATGGTGAGGGAGCAGGCTCTAGAGCTCTCCTCAGTCCAGCCGGTACTGAGTGGAAGGACTGGGAGAAGGTGTTGACCTTATATGTCTTACAAAACTTTTAAAAACATGACCCAAGTGTGTCTTCTACCCTACAGAGTTGGAAAGGAGGTGCAGATCTTCCTCTGTGTCAGAGAAAAGGAGGCATAAAGAGAAAGGAATCATGGTGCCCACTTTGAGGAAGCTCAATACTCATGCGAATAGAGGAGACCAGCATGTAATTAATTATTTCTATTGCTATCTGCAGTGGCTCGCTTATGCCTGGTATATGCTTGCAAAATGCCACACATAAATTAATTGATGCTGTCATAACAATAATAAAGTAAGAACTTCTCAATATTTATTTTTATGAAAGTACATTTATATGCTATCCAGATCTAAAATTATCTTGAAATCGGATATTTTTATTTTTAAGCATATCTTTGTCAACATTACTTTGAACAAAGATGTCTAATACATAACATCAATGTGTATCACTTCAAAACTCAAAAATTATAATGCTCGCTGCTACTTCATGTAGGTAATCTTGCCCTCCCAAATCTTTATTAACTGAAATTCCAGTGATAGAATATATTTGAAAATATGAGCTTATCCAAATTAAAGAGTATTTTCTGAGTGATACATTTTGTAGGAGTTTGGGAAAAAATAGCTTATAAACTTTCCCAGTTATTTTCTCAATATAATCATATTCTTGCTTTTATTGTAGAATACAGATTCTCAGGTATTCTGGGGATTTTGATACAGTTGATCTAACGTGGGGCCAGGAAATTGGAACTTTTAACAAGTACCCCAGTGAGCCTTATGATCAAGAAACATACCTGTAAATTTTCTTTCAACTCCAATATTCTCTAATTCTGTTGTAATCAACTGGACCACAAGAAGTGTAACTTTAATGATTGTATCAGGCTTAGTTAGCATCGTATTGAGAACAGAGAAAGTGTTCAGTGTTGATTTAATTGATCATTGGTGAGCACTTCACAGATTCTCAGCCTTCAAATTTGTAGGCACAGTTTACAGCCAGTGGTGTTTTGGATAGTAACTTAGAAGTGACAGTGTGTCATGAGAAACAATGTCATTGTAATTTTCAAAATACTTTACAGTTTATAAATTATTTTTATGGTGTGCTTTCTTGAAAACCTCATCACAATGTGATAAACTTGTCAAAGCACTATTACTGATATTTACAGGTGTGAAACTCAAGGATGTTAGGAATCTGCTCCTTTTTTTGCTCAGCTACCACATGCGGAATTAAGGTTCTAATTCAGAATTCAAAATTCTCAATGATTTTTTCATGATACCATGCTGCTCTCCTAACACTGGTAATCCTCCCTGTTCTTATTGTACACTCAGCAAAAGAAAAAAATCACAACCTTATTCCTGCATAAAAGACCAGTAACACACGTAAACCCAGCTAGTACCAAAATTGATACTAGTAACTATTGTACACAAAATGTGAGATCAAAAGTGGAATATTTAAGAACACTATCTCCTTTTATGGATGAATTAATAACTAACTCCTAATGAGCCAAAGAAAAGACCCATCTAATCCAATCAATAAATCTTGATATCTCACTATTTTCCAACCACAATTTTCACTTCCATTTTTCTAAATGGCATAAATAACCTGTGCACATATGAGAGGGTTTGGGCATAAGCCCTATGGAGTAAACAACAAAATTTTAGGCCTTACTTCTGAGGGTAAATGGTTGGAATATTTAGAGGAATCAGGGAGCCAGAGGCATGTTTTAATATGCCTCTATTTCCTTCTATGGCTGAAGACTGAGAACTAACTGTTGGTAAGGTCCTGATCTTCCCTGTCCTTCCCCGAGGTTCGTGCTTCCATGTACGATCCATGGGCTGTTGTAAGTGCTTAGAAAATGTACAGATTCTTGAGGTCTATCTCAGAACGAATAAATCAGAATTTCTAATGTTGGGTCCTTGATATTTATGTACACCTAATCAGAAATTCTGTCAGAGAGAGAGAGAGAGAGATTACCCTGATTGTGTATGCAAGTACAAAACTTTATTTGAGAAGCTAATTCCCCAAGTGTAGGTCAAAGTTTTGGCAGCTTTCTGTAGCACTTACTAGAATGGAGCAACATTAACGAAGACATGCTTGTATTGGGATGTAGCGTTTTTTTCTCACAGAAATGAAGAATCAGGTGCTTACCACTCTTCTTGAAAGCAGAAAAAAAACAAGTGGGAGAGATGGAAGGACAGAACAACATGGCTACCAATTCAATTGTTATTTTGTATTTAATGTTATTAATCTTCATATTTTTGAATAATAAGCAACTATATTCTTTGACAGCATTATTAAAGCCTAAATTGTATTTGTGTGCATGTGAGTTGTATTTGATGCAATCAGGAAAAGAAACTTCCTAAGTCAACAATCTCCAAGCAATTTAGGATTGAAATAAAATACTTTTCAAGCCTTCAAGTACAGGTATTGCTTAGCTGTAAGCTATATAATGCCTGGGGAAAAGTTAGAGAGAAAGCTGAGAAACACTGAAATGTTAAGTTATAGTACAACTCCACCCAATGGATTTCTGTTGAATTTCACTTGTGTTAAGAAACTATATATATACTGGATTCCATCTGAATTTATATTTGACCACAAATATGTGAAAATTAAATGACTAATAATGTGGATAGAGAATTGACTTGAAGAAAATACATACACATATAAACAGCTCATGATATGTGGGAAAACATGGAATGAATATATTTTCTATTTTAAAAATTTTTTCCACATTTTCACCTGTCTATATCTACGTAAACTTATTTTCAAAATGTTAAACATTCTACCAAGTGCTGATGGGCAGTTTCGGGGGCCGTCTGCATCATAAAAAGGTTATGCTTCTCAGCTCTTACATCGTGTATTTAATTGGTTGTGACTTGTAATCCAATAGTTCAATAAGAACAGACATGAGATAATTGCATTTTACTTCCACCTTTTCCATTAACTTGGTTTGCTATTATGGGCAAATAATTTACTATCTCTACTTTGTTTTCCTCTTCAGTGAAATGAGGACAACCACATTAGTTTTTCTTTCCTTTTTTTTTTTAACTTTAGTATCAAGAATTAATTGAGGCAATGACTGGAAAGAATCACAAGTACATGAAGAAAATATTCATTAATATTCTGCAAGATAACATCATTACTTTATTTCTGGGAGCAGTTTAGAAATACTAGCAACCTAATATTGTTTAATTACCAAACCCAAATAAGTAATGCTAAAAAATAAAATGATAGTGATAAAATCAATAAAAAAAGAATAACGTAAGTGGCAATAGATATTTCTTTAGTTGAGCATAAGAAATAAATATGCTTCATGAATGTTAAGGTAAAGCTTAACTTGCTAAAAAAATATTCAAATACAGTGGGTTAAATAGGGTAGAAATTAACTTTTCCTGCTTACGTAAGTTTGTCTGGAGATGGGTATCCAGACTGGTAGGGAGACCATATCTCTCACATTCCATTAGTAGAAATGTAGCCAGACAGCTATACTTAGTCCCTAAGTGATTTCCTGCATTACCAGAGAAAAGAGGTAAAACTTTTTTTTGGTTGTTTTCTTTTGTTTTAGACTAATTAGCATTCTGCTAGTTATATATGTATTTAGCTTAGTTTCTGAAACCAGTTTGTGAAATCACTGCATCAGAAAGAAACCACATTCTACATTTACTCCCTACATCAGCAGTTCCCAAAAGGTGGCACGTGTACCCTCATGCTGGGCCGTTCATGGGTGCACAAAAAATAATCAGTAATGGCAAAAAACAAGTAAAGTAAAAAAATGCAAAACATTAGTTATGGAACAATGAACTGATGATTGGTGAGGGTGTGGCTATGAACTCTTCCTCCAAACCACTCTTCTACCACTCATTACACACAGTTTCAGAACAATCCATTTGGGACATTTCTAGAACTTCCTCAAACAAACATATAAATACATCCATAGTTAGACTACTTGATTAGTTTAGTTATTGACAGAGTAAAAGTAAGTGCATTGTCTTTAATCATGATTCTTTTCAAGTAGTTTTTTAATGTTTAGCAAAGTTTCAGTTATTATTGTCAGTAATTTTTAAGTGTGTCAGTTATAGATTAGTGGTTGAAAAGAGGAACCATTAAAAAACCAAACCAGACATGGAGTATAGCCTAAGCTGAATGATCTCACTAGCAATGTCTCAACTGGGTAGTGATCTGCACAACAATTATTATAGACTTTTCAGATAAAACAAATAAATACTATCATTAATAATAAATTAAAAGTTTGTTAAATACTTGATCATCATTATCAATATTTAACTGTATTACGAATATTGTAAAACTAAATCTGTGCTTTGTACTTTTGGTATAGTAATTTTTCTTTTTCTTCCTAATTTATTACCTCATTTCCACTATTTTACAATAAGATAGTCACTGAACAAAAGTGTCAGTATTTAAAAACAGCTGTTTTAAACCTACAGAAATAGGTTTAAAAGGGATACACAAGTGGAAAAACGTTGGGAACCACTGGTCTAGATCATTTCATTTCATCCCATTGCTTCAAATTTCATCCATATGTTGATGATTCCTAAATTTATATTTCTAGTTTCGAGTCTTGTTGGAGATACACCAGAATGGTATAGTGAACAGTGTACTCATCCATAGGCTTGGTTGTCTAAAATCTCAAATTTAACATGTCAAATAATTCCATGACAAAAATATCCACCCATCCAAAGTCTAAAACCCTATTTGATTTCTCTCCTCACATGAAGTCAATCCCTGACATTTCCATTTTGTCTTTCTTCCATTTGTAATAGAAATTCTGAGTTTTAGATGAGTACCTGGCATCCCAGCTACAAACTATATTTTCAATTTTCTTTGTAGTCAGTTGAAGTCACATGACTAACTCCTATTTAATGGGATATAGACTAAAGTCATACATGTGATTTCCAGGTTATACTCACAAAATAAGTGGTGGCAAATGGAACTCTCATATTTGTGCAAAAATGTTTATAACGGATTTATTCACAAGAGAGAAAAACTAGACACAAATGTTCATTAAAATGTAAATATGTAAACAAAAGGAAACAAGCTGTTGATATACACAGAAACATAGAACAATTTCTGAAATATTATGCTGAGTGAAAGAAACTTTCCACAAAGGAGTGCATGTTTACATTTACAATGAATTCTAGAACAGAAAAAATTATTCTATAGTGGCAGAAAGCAGATCAGTGGTTGCCTGGGGGTACTGATGACAAAGAGGCAATCAGGCACTTTTTGGGGATGATATATATTGTGTATTATCTTGACCTTAGTGGTAGTTACACAGGTATATACATTTTCTAAAACTCATTAACTATAAACTTAAAATACATATAATTTATTGTACGTATCACAATAAAATTGGGTAAAAGTAAAGATGGTCTTATCATAGTAGAGACTGAATGATAATAATTAAAACAATGAACATATTCAATTTTGTAAGCCTGTTTATATTTTATACATATATGCTTATATATAAATGAAATGAATGACAGCAATGATACAATGGAAGTGAGAAAGAAATTAGGATTATTTTATCATCATACAGTACTCACACTACCTGTAAAGCAGTACAGTGTTACTTGAAAGTAGACCTGGGTTAGTTTTAAATGTATATTACAAACCCTACAACAACCACTAAAAATATTTTTAAAGAGTATAACTGATATGTCAAGAGAGGAGAAAGATGGAATTATATAAAATGTTCAATAGAAACCAAAAAAAAAAAAAAGGAGAAAAAGAGTGGAAGATAAAAATAAGAGCAAAGAACAAGTACAATAAAGAGAAAAAAGTAATAAATATAAAAATTATTCTAAATGTATCAATAATCACTTTGAATATCAATCATCTAAATGAACAAATTAAAAGATAGAGGTGTCAGAGTGAGTCAAAACATAATACCCAACTATATATTGTCTAAAATAAACCCACATTCAACATAAATGCATATAATTAAAAGAAATGGATGGAAAAATATAAATCTTGTTAACAATAATCAAAAGAAAACTGGAGTAGCAATATTAAATTCTGACAGAACAGATTTCAGAGCAAGAAAAGTTACCAAGAATAGAGGGGCATTACAGAATGATAAATAAATCAATTCTCTAAAAAAGACATACTGATTCTTAATATTTATGAGCCTAACACCTGTGTCAAAATATGTGACAAAAATTGGTAGCCCTGCGAGCAGAAATACACAAATCCACTATTGTAGTTAGAGACTCCGAAACCCTTCTAAGAAATGGAAAGATTCAACAGACAAAATCAGTTGAACTCATCAACACCATCAATCAATTGGATATAAGGGGCATCTATAGACAACCCAACAACTGCAGAACACACATTCTTCTAAGGTTCACATGAAATTTTCACCAGTATAGGCTACATTGTAGGTCATAAAACACATATTAAGGCATCTAAGAGAATAGAAATCATGCAATGTCTGCTTTCAGGCCACAATGGAACTAGAAATTGGTAATGCAATGATAGCTGGAATATCCTCAAATATTTAGTGATTAAACAAAACCACTCTAAATAACACATGGATCAAAGAAGAAATCTCAATAAAAATTAAAAAAATATTTAGAACTAAATGAAAAAGAAGACAGTTTGTCAATATTTGTAAGATGTAGTGAAAGCAGTGCTCAGAAGGAAATTTACCGTGTTTAATGTATACATTAGAAAAAAATCTAAAATCAATCATCTAAGTTTCAACCTAAAGAAAGTAGAAATGTATCAAATGAAATCCAAAGTAAGCAGAAAAAAAGAAATGAGAAAATGAGCAGACATCAATGAAATAGAAAACAGGAAATTAGCAGGGAAAATCAAAGAAACCAATAGCTGATATTTTGAAATAATAAAATCAAGGGAGTTCCCTGGTGGTGTAGTGGTTAGGCTATAGCATTCTCAATGCTGTGGCCTGGGTTCGATTCCCAGCCAGGGAACTACCTCCCACCCCCTAACCCCCCCAAAAAAATCAATAATCCTCTACCCAGGCTACCTAAGGTAAAAAAAGAGAAATGGCACAAATGATTAACACCAGGAGAGGGGGTGGTCCCTAGAGATCTATTAGACATAAAAAGAATAATCAAGGAATACTATAAATAATTCTAGGCCACAAATTTGTTAACCTAGCAGATACGAACAATTCTTTGAAAGACACAATCTGCCAAAACACACAAGAAGAAATAGACTATCTGAAAAGACCTATATTTATTAAATAAATTGAATCAATAATCACTAACTTTCCAAAATGGAAATCACCAGGTGCTTTCGAGATGGTTCAGTGGCGAATTTTACCAAAAAAATTAGGAAGAAATTATACCAATTCCATACGATGTCTATCAGAAGATAGAAGCAGAGGAATGCTTCCTAGTTAAATCTCTGAGGGCACATTATCCTAATACCAAAACCAGACAAAGACAGTACAAGTAAAGAAAACTATAGACCAATATCTCTCCTGAATAAAGATGCAAAAGTTCTATTGTCTGTCTCGTACATGCTGGAAACCATTCCTCTTTTCTCACCCTTTCATCTAATCAATTCCAAGTCTACTGATGAATTTTTCAACGTAAGTATTGGATCCTTTTACATGCCTTTAATCTTGCTTTCTCTGTCTTAGCCTAGGCCACTAGTACCTACCAGACTGTAACAGTATCCTCTTAATTAGTCTCCTCTTTGCCGGAGTTGTATGACTCCTATCTTTTTTCTTCCCTGTCCTGCATTTCTCAGTCCCTTTCATGTTTCAGCAATGCTAGAAATCATTAAATTTTCTAAACTCACCATATTTTAACTCACTGTGGTGAAGTTTGCATGTGTATGTGTTTTTTTCAACACAGAACACTTCCTAATTTTACTCCCCTCCTCCTTCATCAGTTTGGTGTTCCTACTCAAACATCTGGCCCAAATCTAGACAGGTCATGACTTAGATTGTGAGGCCTTTCTTGAGTCCCAGCTGTTGGGCTACTATCTTTCTTCTGTGTTCCTACAGTATCATGTTCTCACACAGTTTTAGCAGTTACTACTGTGAATTGTTGCCTGCATCTAGAATCTACACTATTTTTTTCTGCAAGGACAGAATATAAATGCCTTGTTCACACGTGTAGCCATTATCTATCAAAGTACCTGGGACATAGTAGGTCCTTCATAAGTATTTATGAAATCTACCTACATTAGATTGTCTGGTTTTCTGAATAAATGTAAAAATGAGTACACAGATCATATTAACTCACAGTGGGTGTGAGAATGGGAAATCTAGTTTGTTCTATAATGGAGAGAATTGTGACAGCTCCTTTCAAGTGTTTTGGGAGCAACTTCTGCAAAGGTGAGGCTGTTATAAAATGTTTCACAAAATCTGAATAAAAAAATCTGCCCTTGGGTATCAGAACTGTAGGCGAATAAAGTTGATGAAAGAAAATTACTTAGACATGTCATGTCAAACAAACCTTGTAACTCTTGTTTTGTGCCTCCCAGCTTGAGTACATAAGAGAAAAATGTAAATTTTCCAAATGAAGTACAGCTAACAGTGCATAAATCTCAAGAAGACAGTAGGATATACTTATTAAAACTTGGCAAGGATCAGGAGTGAATGACTTTTTTCTCTGAAATGCCAGCTTTTTAAAAATTTTCTTTTTAAGATTAGCTATTTCCCTAAAGCCAAACTAATTATAAATAATTGTTGATTAGTGAAACTGGCACAACTAAACTTAAAGTAGTCTAAGAAATTAAACATTAAAATATAAACAAGAGATTTTAGTTTTTCTTGAAAGAATGTCTTGAAAAGAATGTCAGAATACTTTCCTGTCTTTGTATAAGTAGGAATAGTAATTTAAAAAAATGAAAGTCTATTAGTGTTCTAGTGTTTAAAAGAATTCTCTGGGAATCTGCATGTTGGGCTTGCCTTATAGAGAAATTTACTTTATATTACAATACTTCTGGGCATCATCTTAGTCAAGATTCTTTGTTCTGCACCATTGAAACCAAGCCACATTAGTTTAAACAAAGGCAAATTTATTTTGAGATATCAGGATGTATCATGGAACCCAAGGGCTGGGACGTAGCGAGTCCTCATGAAAACGTAACTGGCATAAAATTCCCTTTCTTCCTTTTTTTTTTTTTTTTAACTCTCATCCTTTCTTTCTTCTTTTCTTTCTGTAGTCCACATGGCAGAACAGTGCGAAGCCAAGAATCTCTCTTCAATCTCAGTTGCACATTCTCAGAAGAACATCTGACTGGACTCCCATCAGTTTGGACTCCTGTCCAGTAAGTCATTCCAAGGGTGAGCTGGGTGGTACAGGAAAACATGGCTGCCAAGGCTCACAGACTGTTTCCAGGCAAAGAGAAGGGCATAAAGGGCTGTTGATTGTTGTCAGTTTTTGGATGGAACTAAGGAATACTGGCCTCATATTCAATTAGAGGGTATATTTAAAAGTCTAAAACAGTGTTATGTTAGAGTAAAGTGTTTTTCTGAAGGCCTCATCAGGTGAGTTCTAGTTTTACCTACTTGGACCTGTTTATGGGAACTGTACATAGGTGAATCGATACTGACAACATGTATTTCAGGTCTTTTTTATACCACTGTGTGTAGTGCATGCTTCTCAACAGTAAATGTGTGAATGACACAGAATAATTGAGGATTGTATTAATAAATTCATGCAGGTTGTCATTTGTGAGGACTCTGAAATAAATACTGTTGGATAAAATAGTCCTAGTAGGAGTTTCACACCAGTCTGTGCTAAGAGTGCTGAATAAATGTCTCCACCAAAACCAGCTCCTCCATATTTCTTTGAAGGGTACCAGGTTATCTTCAACCCTTTCTTTGGTTTTGGTTACTCTCTATATGCTGACACTCTAATACAAGTACATATGGCCTGCCCCCATCACTTTCTCACTAACTAGATCTGTGTTTTATTTTTTATCATTTCTTATTGTGATCTCAAAAGTTAACACTTCAAAACTGAACTCATTTGTGCACCACCTCCTCCATTCCCACTCTCTGTAAACTGTTCCCTATTTTTCGACAACCACCATTTCTTCAGTCTTTAGGTCCTGGTGGAGTTGAAGAAATCCCCTTGAATCTATTTCACTTGCCCTGTGCCCTCTGCCTTGATTTATTCCAGAGTCATCATTTCTATCTTGGACCAAGACGATCATATTTTAAACCTGTTCCTTTGCTGCCATATTCTCTTTTTGCTCTATCGTCACATTGCCACCAGAACGATCTTTGAAAGATGCTGCTATAAGCACAAAAATATGATTATTTTCTGTTTTAAAAATTTTTGGATTTTCTGTTGTAAACAGGGTAATGTCCAAGGTGCCTTTAAATTTGTCCACAGCACAGCTTTTCATCCTTATCTCCCTTCCACATATACAGTATTTGAAACATCCAGAAATTCTGGCCATGCAACAAACATTTCATGCTCCCATACATTGTGAATACATACTTGTTACATTCCATTAATTATTTGTAAACCCTCACTTCCCTCAGTAGACAGTGGGTTCCTCATCGGCAGAAATGAAGTCTTTGTTCTATTTTGTATCCATCTTAGTGCAGTGCCTAATTAGAACAGGTGTTGGATGAATCCTGATTAAATAAAGCTATGCCCACCCAACAAGCTTATACATTTATTGAGAAAGAACTGAACATTACAGAAAGCAGAAAAATTGTCATATGTCATGACCATTTTCCTCCACTTATGAAACACCAGCAATAATTGCATTTTGTTATTGAAATTTGTTGGCTGAACAATTCTGTGTCATGGATGACAGCCAGAAATTACAATGCTGAAAGATATTATAAAAGGACAATGTCACCTCCTAACTACAAGTTTCTTCTTTTACTTTGAGTTTAGCCCTTTGGGCACAATTAAATATATTTACATCAAACTAATTAGGTTTTTGAGAAATCTGTTTGTGATTTTATGTTGCCTCTAAAGCTCAGTTATTCTTGACAATTTGAAAAATCCCATATATATGTAATAGGATGTTATATTCAGTGTCTGCCCAGGCATGAAGCAAGTAGATGCTCCCTTTCAAACTAAGGCTACCTTGTAGGACTTGTAAAACGGAGATGATAGAAAACTTGTTTTGTAGTCTTGAACCGACCACAGACTTCTTCCTATACAAGAGGTTAAGGAGCCAAGAAATGGAGTGTTTTTGGAAAGTTGCTGGTATACCATCTCCTTTCAAAAGAGTAGCTCTTGGTACTATCAAAAATAATTGCAGTAGTTAAGAACATGATGTTCCCCACAATTTATTTAATTCATTAAGGAAAGAACCACCAGAATGGTAAAGCTGGTTCAGAAAAATTTGATAGGGTGACTATATATAAAAAAATTGACAAAAAATATTGGTATGTGAATTCTGGGTTATATACAAAAGTGGTTAATATACCACAGGGCAATAAAACCTTAATCTCTGGGATTATTTTATATAAAGGATAGAAATTATTTGCATATATAGTTACAAATAATATGAAAGATGTAGATGAAATAGAGTCTACCAATTAATGTAATTTTACAGTTACACATAAAGTTTCAGAGCCTTATGAATACTAAATGATAATCACAAAAAAAGTACATTTTCCTAAAGAATAAGGTAACTTCTCAGTGGACCCTAGAGTGGGCACTGAAGAGATATTCCTTATCTTATTTCCATGTTCTGGGCAATACCAGTTAATAGTTCCTGACCATCATATCAAGCCTGGTAAGACATATGTCAGTGGGTCCCTGCAGTTGGGGACAGAGTGGGCTGGTTTTTTTACTCCCATCTGAGAAGTTGGAAGTGCAATTGTTAGGCTGGCTGGTTGCTGGTCTATGAACCAAAGAGAGGTGACTGTGTTGGCTGGTGTTCTGCACTCCCATTGCATGGTGGGACAAAATGTGTTAAGAGAATTTTTTGCAGGTTAGCCATGGAACGTGTAAGAAAGTGGGTCATTTAAAATTGCATCCAGAAGGACCATTGAGACCCTACAGACAGAAGAAAGAATAATCACTGATGCCCAGGGGCTCAGTAAGCAAGAGTCTGAGGAGAAAGCATCACCTGCATCTACAGGAATGCGGGTAAGAAGTCCTCAGTGGATGGGGCAGGCTGTCTCTGGAGAGCGCACAGCACTGTCACCGTAAGAATGTCCAAACCTGTAGAGAATTTTTATGAAAATGCATTTAAGTCATACAGAGGATACATCTGGAAGTAAGAGCTCAACATGCTTCTTAGAATGACAATCTGCAGCTTCTTTTAAATACTTGGAATTAGAAAGTTCCCTGGTGGTGTAGTGGCTAAGGCTTCGGTGCTGTCAACGCTGTGGCCTGGGTTCAATTCCCAGCCAGGGAACCACCCACATTAAAAATAATAATAATAAATTTAAAAAAAACTATAAAAATACTTGGAATAAAGGAGAGACCATAAGGAAGATTACGGGAAGGCGTGAGAAAGCATGGGATTATAGGGTAGTTAAGATTCTGTGCTGTCTTTGAGGATAGTCAAACTTTAGAAGGAGGGGTCTGAAGAGAGGCATTTCAAAAAGGTCTGTTAACCTAGATGCACAGAAACAATGGACAGAGCTTGCTTAAGGCAAACAAAACTTTTACTAAAGAAGTTACATACCTGTGGTGTGACTACCCACCGTGACCTACCTGCTCAGTTAGGAATTTATGATCAGATCACCCTGTGAGGTTACTTTCTGTAGAAAACGTTTTTCTTTCACTGCTTTAAACAGCTGTCAGGCTCAGTACCAGTCAAGATAGGACTTGGATGCTTTAATACTTATCCTTTCCTGTGACCCTAATATTGGCAATTAATAAGACAAGCAAGAATGGATAATAAGGAATTGAAACATAAGGCTTTCTTAACAGGTCCTTGACTTTAGGCTTGCCTGTGGGAACTCAGCCCAACCACTGCAGAAGAACAAAACAAAACAAACTTAGTGTGAAATTACAGGCAAAATTTTGATAATTATGGCACTGGAAAGTTTTCTTAGTCATATAAGAACTTCTATTACGTGTAAAGGACCATAAAAGTTGTGAGACCTGCCCCAACTTTCCTAAAGGCAGCAGCTTGACAAAGTATAGCATAAGGTTACTTAATGAGTTGGGCTTGTTTACTGGAAGTGTGTGGTGTGTGTGTGTGTGTGTGTGTGTGTGTGAGAGAGAGAGAGAGAGAGAGAGAGAATAAATACATCTTTTTAAGCATGACCTTGCAGCTATCCTTTGGATTCAATAAGTCTGTGCTCTCAATTTCTTCCCTGTGGGTAATTTTTATCTCTTTAAATTGAATATCCTTAGTTCAGAAAACTTGCGTTCAAACCTTGTCTTCTCACTGGCATAATGAAGCATGAATTTGCAAAAACCCTCAGGAATACCATGTTCCTGATATAGACATGGCAAACTGTTTGCAGAATTGCTGGTGTGTCAGTTAAATGCACTCTGCTTCAGGATATTGGCTCTCTAGAGGTGTTGTGGTTTTTACATATTTCACTTCATTTTGTCGCTAATCATGGTGTTGAAAGAAAAACACTTTATGTTTTTCATTTTACTATGGAACATGGCAAAGCCTTATTTTTCAGCTGTGCTTTGTTTTGCATAACTGTGCATGAGCTAAGACATCCTTCCAAATACAAGAGTATGTCCTTTTAATGCTTTTGAGAAATGCCACAATATTTTATGCATAATTTTTATGAGTTTAAATCTACTATCGCACTAGTAAATGCATTTTAAGAATTGTTTTCTGAAGTAAAATGTTTTATGTAAAATACTGTTCTTGATTAGGTCAGAAGTAAGGTTTGTGTATTGTTAACTGTCTAGAATATTCCTTGCCCTGATTACCCATGTATTTCTCTTTCTCTGCATTCAGAGATTTCCCTGATCATCTAACCTAAATTTGAACTCTTAATTATTTTCTATTTCTTTTTCTGCTTGGCCTTTAAAGCACTGGACGTACAGTTGCATGTTTATTGTCTTTAATACAAAATAAAAAACAGTACTCAAAATTTGTTGACCAAATGAATGATTAGATGAATGAAGGGAAGCATGCTGAAGATATTTTTCCTGGTAATTCAAAGAACACAGCAGTCTGGGAGACATATTCCAGTGCAAGAAACTTCTAGTAGTATTACATATCCATATGAAACTTGTCTTTGTATTATATTTAAAGTAAGTACTTGGTGAATTTATACCATAAGCATTAAGATAACCACTACCATAGCCATACTACTATCACCATCTAAAACCATGTATTAAATACATACTATGGGCCTGGCTTTGTTCTAAGAACTTAATATACATTGTTTCATTTACTCTTCCATGCGACATCATGTATGGACTAAGTGTAGTGTTTTCAATTAAATTGAGTTTTATAATTTGCCTAAGGTCATACAGCAGGTGAATTACAGTAAGACTTGGACTTAACTCAGGTCTGCCTTAATTTCAAAGCTCAGAGGCACAGTCAAAGATTGTCATTGTCTTTTCTCATCTATGCAGGTTATAATTTTGTACAATTGAATCTGTCAAGGTAAAACATTAAATGTGTTCTTAAATGAATATTGGCAGGCACATTAATGTGGAAAATAATGGCACAAAAGTCAGTATCTTAACTACAAATGTTGAGATTATTAGTCAGGTAACAAGCACAGAAGTGGATAAGCACAGAAGTTTTTGACTGACTGCAGAACCAATCACACGTCCCACTTGCAGAATATAAAAACAGTTATTAAAAACTATAGTAATATTTATTACAATCCAATAGCCAAGATATGGAAGCAACCTAAGTGCTCATCAATAGATGGTTGACTACAGAAGATTCAGCCACGAACAAAGAATGAAATGTTACCACTTATGACAACATGGATGGCGCTGGAGGGTATCGTGTTAAGTGGAATAAGTCAGGCTGGGAAAGACGAATATCATGTGATCTCACTTAAATAAAGAACAAAACAAACAGATAAACAAAAAAGAAACAGACTTATAGATAAAGAGAACAAACTGATGGTTGCCGGAGAAGTGGGAGCTTGGGGGACTGCCAAAAGGTGAAAAAAAAAAATACAGCATGTTTAGGAAGCCAAAAATAAGTTTACCACAGGTGACTCTGTTTTACAAAGAAATATTTAAGAAGGTTGATTTGATTTTATATCTATCTGTACGTCTCTCACACATACCCCAATCTATTCGGTATAAAGAAAAAAGTTCTGCATTTGCCAGGAGATGTGGGTTCTAGTCCTGACTTTCTCTATCGCTGCCTTTGATTAGCGATTGAGCAGAGGATATACAAGTAAGTGGGAATTCTGAACTGGTTGGGTTCATTCTTTTTGAGTCTGCCCTTTATTAGCTTTGTAATTTTGGGTTGTTCAAACTTTCTGTGCGTTAATTTTCTTAGATATAAATTGGGCTGTTACGAGAATGAATTAAATATTACAAATTAGACTCTTAGCATAGTGCTCGGAGTACGGAATTCGGTAGCCCAGTGTTCCTCTCCAGCGGAAGGCCCGGGGCCTGCTGTTCGCCAGCCCTCTTTCCCTCCCTCACTCCTCCTCGCTTCTCGGCAGGGCTCCCTTGCTCCCTCTGCGGGCCTCCTTCGGCAGGACCGGGCGTCCTGGTTGCCATGGGTACCGAGGCAACGCGGTAACCAAGGAGACCACGGCCGAGGCGCGCGGCCGTTCCAGGCGCTCGGCGGCGGTTTTGCCGCAGGCTGGGGTCTCCCGGTAGGTCGGCCGGTTGCGGATGGCGGCGGCGGGTGCTGGACCGCGAGCTCGGCCTAGCGAGGCAGCGCGGTACGTCCGGGCGGTGAGAGGAGCCGAGTGGGACAGCGGGAAAGGAGACGGGGCTCCGGGTGGCGTTGGCGGCGCCGCGTCCGCTGGTGTTTGCTGAGCCCCTGCCATGTGCCTGACACAGGGTCAGGCCCTCTGGCTGGAAGACGTGGCCTTGACCTCGGGAGTTGAAAGTGTTTTCTGTAAAGATACGTGGGTCCTTGGTGCTAATGGAGGACTGAATCGAACTCGAGTGAACCCCAGACAGCGAAACCGGGCCGTGCGGAATTATACCCCCTCTTCGGCCTGACCCTTTCAAACGTCAGCCTCTGTTACCCTTTGAAGTTATTTGCGCCTTGTGAAAAATTTGGTGCCCTGAAAATCCATCATCACACCTTTGCTTGTAGCCTTTCTGTGTGGGCGGCCACACGCACCCACTTCATTCTAGAAGGAAGTACACTCCTCCCAAGTAAAGGTCACGGAGAGGAATGCCGGGTGCCTGAGGAATCTGAAGCTGTGGAACTTTTTCTTTACCAAATCAGCATTGGAGGTGCTCAGATGTATAGCTTCCGTTATGAATTTTTTTGTACCCTGACTTAAATCCAGAGTTAGCAAGTGCCCCTACCCCCCAAATCATATAAAGTTGAAGTTTCACAAGATTAAAAATTCCAAGTGATATGCTAATGGGAAAAAAAATGCAAAACCAAAACCCTCTACCTCCCTCCCTCTAGCACCTTCTTTAGGAGGCTACATAGAGGACTGCCTCGACCTCCTCTAACATTGCCAGTTATATAACAGGTTATTTGAAGGTAACTCCATCCTTTGTTTATTTCCTTCAAGACACTTAATACTTATCACAATTATTTTATTTGCTTTTTGATTGTTTTCTACATCCTTCACCAGTGTTCAAGTTCAGTTGAAGGTTGGTACTGTACCTGTCTGGTCCACCTTGTTCCTCAAGTGCTTAACCTGACAACTGACACAGAAGAGGTGTTCAAAACATATTTAATGGAAGTCTGGTAGGATACGTGGGAAAAGAAAAACAAGATTTGTTGAAGTGGGAAAGAGGATGGCGTGTTTGTTTAAAAATGTTTTTATATGATGGTGCAATAAATTCAAAGCAGTAGAAAAAATAAAAAACCTTAGCACTTTAGTATTGGCAGTCTGGTATTTGTAGGGCCCCTACTAATTGCTGGGGTTTCAAAGATAAGTAGTTGTAAGACTGTCCTCAAATATTTGAGATACTTGGGGAAACAACGTATATATAAGCAAAGCAAAGGAATGATAGCAAAGGAGTGTTAATAATAGGATGTTCTTCCAGGAGGAGAAGCTCACTTTTGGTGGAAGAAATCTTTATGGTAGAGATGTCCTTCAAACTGAAAATTGTAGAGAATAAAAGTCGGAGAGCAGAGAAGTGGAGAATAAAGCATAAGGCTCAGGAAGATTGGAATGCATAATGAAGGATGTTACAAGCACAGCAACTGGTTTTTTTCCCTACAGATAGATATGGGAAAATATTTAGAGACAAAAAATAGTGACCTCATATTATGTGGGAGTGATTGAACACTCAAAAGATTTTTAATGGTTAGTTAATATATTGCTGTAAAATTTAGAAACCATTTGATGTCAAACAGTTTTTTTTCTTCAATTTCCATTTTACTACAGGTTAAAAGTATGAAAGGGGTAAGAATCTGAATGTATAAATTAAGCATTTAAAGTATATAGAACCGTATTTAGATTTCAAGTCTTAAGAGGAGCTACTGGGACCGGGAATAAAATTGTAATTTCTGGCTTAGTCACCAATCTTGGACTAATGCCTTAATTTTGCCATTCCTAAGGTATTCAGAAATGAGACCTAGGATAATAGTGGATTGTATGAGAATAGGTGGAATAGATAAAATACATGAAAGGGCTTAGATCCTGAAAGGTATGATTTATAAATTTTGTTCATTGCTATTTATGATCATTTACAGTTTTTAATTGAAACAGAATTAATAATTTTATAATGCTTTACAGTTGTGCCTTTGAAATTTTTTAAGCTATAGAAAAGTATCCTTATATTAAATCTGACCCAGAGACTCATGACGTAAAATAGATGAAATCGGAGAAGCTGTGGGTAACGCAGAACCTTTGATGCTCCACTCACTACCTTCTCAAGGTAGTTTCTAAGACTTCCCCTTCCTTAATATCTAAAGGTAACTTTCTCTGTTGTTCTCAAGGAGAACATGCACATGGAGTGTAAAAATTGGGTGCCTTGGGTACCATTTAGAAACAGTGTTTAATTATCAGGTGGGGGGCTGGCTGAAAGATTGAGTGCAGCTTGGAAGTCAATACCTGATTTCCTTTTGGGGCCTGTGGAGGAGAAAATGGCATATATTTATTTAGTGGGCCACCCAAAGGCAACATATTATGCAAGGGATTATGTATTATCAGTCTTTTCCTTAGGTTTTACAAAAATATTATATATATACCTGATTATATATATATATATAAAAGTAATATCAGTGAAATATTAAAAATACAATTGTTTTAAAAGTTTAAAACTATTATTTTTTATTTAGATTTATTTTCATTTAACATTTCTTGCCTGGGTTTTTGATTTTTGATTTCTAAGTACTATGGTAAACATTTTAATCCAAAAGAGCTCGTTTATTAGACCTTTTTAAAATATGTGCTAAAGTAAAGAAAAATCCTTATTTATTGGCTTTTAAGTTTTCAGGTCTAAGATGATATGAGTCATTAGAAGAATCAACTAATCTTGGAGAAGTTGTCAGTTACAGAAGTGGCCCATCTGGAAATCAGTGGTTTCCCAAACCTCCCATTCTGCCCATGGCGTGATGGTAAATCCTCCAGGAGACTAGGGCAACTCTTGCTGAATCCTCTGAGTTTTTGGATTTATAGCTCATTGTACTAATATGTTTCTTGTTTGCATTCTGTGGCAGCTGGCCTCGGTGTTTGGGTTGCATTCCCAGAATAACAACTGGGTAGGATTATCGAAACACCATGGACAGTTTTGGGTCTTATTGTGTGTACATGTGTGGGGAGGAACAAGGTTGGGAACAGAAAAGTTATGCAGCCTGATAAATCAGCTAACTACAAAATTTTCCAAATAACTGAACGTTTGGTATTTCATTGTAGGAAAAACTGAGTGGCCAAAGGGTAGGTGAAAGTATGAGTTTACATAATAGGGATTTTATCTGCATTTCCCTGGTTCCATTAGGTGACTAAACTTTTGTGCTTTGCTATTCTGCCTGCTGACATTGTTGTATCCTAGTTGTCCCAAGAAAGGTGACTAATTCCCTGTTGGTTTTACTAAAGGAAACAGGCAAAACACCGTGACTCACCATTGCAATCTCCCTCTTTTCTTCATGTATGAAAATGGGCTTATGTGTGTGACTTGATAAAACATTTAATTGAGAAGAAACCTTACTAATTGTAGTCAGTGAAAGGAAATGCCCCCTGAATAAGACCATTTATTGGTGAAATCACGTTATAAATGCAGCTATAAATCTGAATCATTGCATCCTAATGAAATGCACTTTTTTTCATTTCAGCCTTTGTGTATCAGTTCAGCTTTATGGATATGTACATACACACGTGAAACTGCATTATATATTTCAATGTGTAAATAAAATTAAGGCAATTTAAATTATTTTAATTAATTAGACACTCTAGCTTTGGGGATTTTTAAAATAATTTTAATAATAATGGTAATGATAACATTGAGAAACTTCTTGTGAAAAAACTTATTGACAGTAGACTAGGGTCCAAGAGTTGGATTTCCTGTTTATGATTTTTAAAAAAAAGTATAAGCTCTATGTTACAGGAGCAGAATAGTTCCTGGAGGGTTCTTAAAGGTAGCTTTTGTAACCTCTGATAAAAATGAGACAAAGATTTTACCTACAAAGAAGGGGTAAAAGATGCATCCTCCTTTCCCCAAAGCAAACAAAAGCCTACATTTTCATTCCTGCTGTACCTTTAGTTCTCTTTGACACTGAGTTTAAGTTTGAGAGACAGGACTGGGTGGTTGAGAAATGAGACTGATTTGGTGTCCCCGCTAAGTACTTCAGTCAGAATGTCCCTTGGTATTGCCATTGTTTGTGTGACTTTCCCTTTGATTGTGAGTTGAAGGAAGATGCCATGTCTTATTTACCATTGTGACTTTAGTACCTGTAATAACGGTCACAAAGGAGAAGCCACATATATATCTATTGATCTAAGGCACAAATAGTAATACTAAGTCTTAAGGTGTCTCCTACAGTGCTTACAATATAAAACTTATGAAATTCCATTTTGGAATTATCTCCAGAAAAATAACTTCCTTCAGAATTTACTCCAAGGCAATAAAAATCTACTCTTTCATGCTGGCTTTGAAAGTAGCGTCATTTGATTTTTGGAAGTAGAGTCATTTGAAACTAGATTTGAGTGAACAAAGTAGTCTTTCCTATTAGACAATATCATTTTTAATTTTCAGTGAAGCACACCAAAGTAGATTTGTGTATTTGTTGGGGGTATGATTGAACTCTGCAGACAATTTCAAAAGAGACATTCCAAAAATGATTTGATCAGTGGTTGCATCATTGGAATTGTGACATAGTCTCCCAAAAGAACAACAATGAAGAACAAGTCATTTGATTGTATAGACTTTGATGTCACAATAGCCTTCCATTTGGTTACTCCTATTCTGGTACCTTCTCTCCTTAAGTCTAAGCAAAATTTCTAGATTTAGTTTCTGTCTTTCCTTCTGAAATTTTCAGTGATTTTTATTAACTACAGAATAAATTCCAAAAGCGTTAGGTTGACATTTAAAGCCATCCACTATTGGGCCTCAGCCTGCACTTTCAAACTTGTGCCTATTTTTCCCTAACCATGTAATCTATGTGTCAACCAGATGGAACCAGTCGTTAGTCCCCCTTGAAGAGCTAGCTGTTCCTTTTCATTCAGTCCTTATCATCATATATAAGCCCAGCTTTTTAAGGCCCTACTTTAAATGCTAGCTAGCCAGCTTGAATTTTCTTTTCTTTCACTTCTGTTATTATAAGTTTTATGGCCCTTATAATTTTTACCTTGCTTTATGGCTTTTATATATAAATCTTATAATATATACCCTATTTAATTCTATGTCATTTGAGCCCAGAAAACAAGTATGCTTGGGCCTTGACTCCTTCATGCCTCTCAGCACGGTGTCTTCCATGTAGCAGAGCCTTAATATATATTTATAAGGGTTATGAGCTCATAGGGACACATGTATAAACTGAGTGTATCAAATGGTTTGGGTATTTAAGAGTAAGGACTCTATGATATTGCCTCTCATATTTCTTTAAGAGTGTTTGGAGTCTGGAAATTTTTATTCGTATAAAATCTAATAGTTTTGCATGTGATTCAGTAATTCAGCATTATAGAGTAAATTATTATAGAACCAGGAATAATTGGGATACTCAGGAAATAGGGTGTTCTAAATAATTTAATTTTCTGGTTAACTTGGAGTTAGGCAGAATATCTTTTTTGTTTCACTTCTTGTTGGATATTTTTTCTAAATATGCTAATTTCTGATCTTAGGCAAAGAACATCATTAAAATTTTCTTTGATAAATGAGGATATTAAGGTGCCTTTGGGTAATTTATTACATGCCTTAATTCTCATTTTGCATTACTATATATGTAAAAAGAGGTATTTAAGTCTGGATTATATCTCTAAGCCAAGGTTTATTTCTTTTCACTATATTTAGCCTTGGATATTATACAGAGGGTGCCAAAAAATGTGTAAACATTTTAAGAAAGGATAAAACTGTGCTCAAAGTGGGGGTCCAGACACTTCTGATTATGGCGAACTTAAAAAGTATGGGACCCCCAATATCCACTCAAGTATCAATTCTTTGGGGACCCCCAGTATATTTTTGTAAACTTAACATAGAAAGAACCAGAATGTATCTTCTGTTGGTCTTTATGAATGCATTCTTCACTTTCAGTTGAGTATTTCCACATTCTTTTGCTACAAAATTATTTGTAAAATTTAATTTCCATCAGATATATTATATTTATGACTTTATTAGTGTGTAAATTTATAACATAATAATTAATCATATGTAACAATTTTTATTGTTTAACATTTGATTTAGTCTTTTCACTTGTAACAATTTCTGTTTTTAAAATTTTCTTGAGTTATATGTAGTTTTGAATTTGTAAGTTAACTGCTTTACCTCTCGTAATTCTTTTGTCTTTGTTACTTTTCAGATTTTTTACACAAATCACAATAATTTTTAGACAATATTAAGAAAGTAGTCATGAACACCAAAGATTTTGTAGTTCTTCCATGGGGAAAACCTGGACATTCTGTAAAGCTAAAATATAAGTAAGTGTATACGTATTTACTTAAATAGAAATAATTGCTAAAGTTTCTGTGTATTCTGATGTAAAGTATTTTTTTACATGAGGTTATTTAGAGTTGAACTCAAATTTTGTGAATTCTTATCTCCATTTTCTTCACAGCTGTATTTTTATCTATAAGAAAGTAGGCTTGACATAATATAAGTCCATGATAGTTTAAAAATAATGACTAAAAATATTTATGCCACAAGAATTGAATTGAAAAGTTAGTTGTAAGTGGAGATTGGGCTTACTAACTATTAAAGCAATATAACAGAATTACAGATATTTTTGTGACACTATTCAAAATTAAAAGAGAATGACCCCAAAGAAATGGAAAGAAACGGAAATTTAGGGAAATTATCAGGGTGAGTGACTTTAAATAGGGAATAGGAAAGTACTAACTACCCTAACACTTTGCATAGTTAAAAGATGTTATGTTGAATTTACCTTTCCCAGGGAGAGTACCTTCTGTCCTAGAGGCCTGGTAGACAACATTCAGCCAAAGACAAGCAATTCTGGGTTTCCTGGGAATTTCATAATGTGGCAGTAGTACCAGAAGTTTTAATATGTTGTTTGCCTTTGAGATCATCCAGAGCCACTGAAAATTCCCAAGGCCTTCCACTCAAGTATCACTAGAGCCAGCCAGCATGGGTTGGGGACAGACTGTCGATTTTTAATTTTAGTTTTGGAATTCCTTGATCCAGATCGGTAGTTCTGTGGTTATTCATTGTCCTCAGAGCTTTCCTAATTCTCCCTTTACTTTTGAGATACTGTGTGTAAAAGCATTGTGGAAACTGTTAAACAAATTTATGGCGTCATGATAAGGTTTACCATTTTTTGTTTGGGAGGGGAGTTATGCAATTGCTAGTATTACCAATTTTTCTTTTCTATGGAAAAAAATAAGGGGCATGCATTATTTGATTTTGATGATATGTTTCAAGTCTGTACGTATATACTTATAAACACTCATCCAACAACATTTATTAAGTACATGTTCTACACACTGTTAGGGAATGGTGGATATAAATGTGTAAGAAATCTCAATGTTTGGCCTTAGATCACTTGCAGAGGATGTGAATAAGTAAAAGTATATTCACATGTGGTACATCCGGTCAGCCTAATCATTGTCTTCATGATCACTCAAGTAGTAAATAACCTGGGATTACATCAAATTTCTTCTTTGTCTTTTCTCTGGTCAGTCACCTACTTCTGGTTAGTCTCTTAGTCTAATTAATTCTATTTTTTATTTTCTCAAATGCTTCCATTTTTTTTCTCTTTATTGTCTCTATCCAGGCAGACCAGCATAGTGTCTCTATTATTAAGATTACTAAATGGTTGCCTTGTTTCCAACTTTGTACCCTGTAATTAATTTTCCATTATACACCCAGAGTAATCTTTCTAAACTATAAGTCTAACCAATTCTCTTAAAACCTTTTAATGATTCTATGACTTGTAGAATACAAATCCTACTGTCTCCTGCAGTGCCTGTATGTAGTAGGGGCTGAATTACTCCCTGTGCAGCAGATGCAATGAAAATAATGTCTCTTTCTCAATATCTTCGCTAGTTTCTCTGAACCCTCAGGACAGGCTTTGCTTCTGTCACTTTCTGTATATCTCCCTGGATTGTGCCCATTTTGAGACATATCTTTGGCCCACTTGCTCTTAGGTGGCTGCTCATCATTTCTGTAAACTTGTTCCCCTTTCTGATCTCCATTATCCTTATTCAGGTTCCTTGCCATAGCATGGGTACCTATGCTACATGATTGTAGTAAACCACTAATATAAGAATGAAGAGATTTAAATGCATGATAGATAATAAGAGCTAGAGAACTAGGTTGGCTTAAACCTATGAAAGAGAGAGTTAGTGATAAATGCTGACAAGAGACTAGAATTGTAAAATGAAGAAACTGGCTTGCATCAATAGCTTGATGAGCTTTGTAATATTATTATCAAAACCCCTTCCCCTAGAATCTATAAGGAGGCTCTACTCTGTCTTCATGGAAGGCCCTTTCCTTCATAGGAGATGAAAGATTGGACTTGGCTCAGTTCTCATTTAATCCTTTTGACGGTATACTAAAACACTTCTTAGGGACCTTTTCCATAACAGACCCTCAGCAGGCTCTGCTCTTCTTTTATTTGTTTATTTTTTGGGTTATAAATTTATTAAAAGTTTACAAGATAAACAGCTCAGTGAAAATGTGTGTTCTGCCTGTATAGAAAAAAAAAATGTTATTTTAAATACTGTGCTTCAAACCCCTGGAATCCTTAGACAGTATGAAATTAGAAAATAATTTTTCTTTTGTTTCTTATGTGTATGTCATAGATATTTGTTCATATATAGACATATATAAAGTAAAGTGGGGTTTGAAACCTCTAGCGATGTGATAGGAAAAGCAAAAGTCTAAGATCTGAAGACACACTGCTTAAGGAGAGTGTTAATGCTAGCTTTAGAAACCATGTTTCAAAGGACAAGGAAAGTAGTTAAAATACTTCGCCACTATTATTCATAATTTTGTTTAAGAGGAAAGAGGATATAAAATTATTTTGTCTTGTGTTTGTTTGTTTGTTTACCTCAAATAACATTTACATCTTGTTCAGAAATGCTCGAGAACTGAGGATGGAGAAAGTACAGTTAGAGTGGGAAAACCAAGAGATGGAAAAGAAACTACGTGAATTCCATTCAACAAGGAGCACGGAAAAGGAAGAAGAAGTGTAGGTGACATTTTTTAGAGAATTTCAGAGGGATAAATGGAATTATGTAAAGACCTATTTATAGACTATGATCATTAGTAAAAATGTTCTGAGAGAATAATTTCTGGTTTTCCTGATGAACTAGTAATATTAAAAATCTTTCTTTTTCTACTTGTGTTTCTTATGTAAGGCATGTTTTTTGTTTTGTTTTGTTTTGTTTTAATTGTTTCCTCTGAGTTTTATTTGCTCTTATGTTTCCTTATTTCTGTTCCTATATTATTCTTCTGAACCATTTATGTCTGGAATGTTTAGGACAGCAATGCAGAATTTACTCTTTGCTCCCATTAAATTGCCATCAACAGGAGATTGCAAGTTTAGGTTTAGAGTCATTTTTATTCATTCAAAGACTTTTAGGGCAGGAGTTTACATGTGCATATGTAAGTATCATTCAAACCCTCAAGTATGTTTAAAGTATTTTTAGCAAGTGAGCTTTAGCTGAAATTTTATTAATGAGAATTTTTCTGGTATTACGTTTGCCTATCTATACTGATTTTACTGAGAATTTGGCTTTATTATACAAATAATAAATATGACAAAAGTAAAATAGAACTGATGGTTGTGAGTATATAATGGAAGTTATCTCTTCTTTGCTCTAGGTTGACATCCCACCATTTTTGTAGCACTGCTTTTAACAAATATTTTCCTCCACAAATGTCTTATAGGATAAGATATATATACAATCCTATGTGTGCGTATACACACACACACACACACACACACACACACACTGTGTGTGTCTTACATTCTTACAAATGAGGTTATTGATAAAACTATGCAAATTGATTCCCACCCTACTTTTCTACATAGTGCTCTTGCTACGTTGGCACCCATTGATCTCATCCTTGAATGGCTACATAGTATTTATTTGTATGAACATAAAAGCATTTATTCTTTAGATCTTTATTAAGTTTTCAATATTTTGTAATCATATATGCTGCCATGAATATGCTTCTCTCTATATTTTTTTGTTATATATGCAAGTATATCTATGGGATAAATTCTTACCTGTATAATTTTCCTCAAAGTATTTATATAATTTACATTTTGGTAGACATTGGAGAAATTGTGTTTCAGAAGTGTGTAACTTTCTCATGTAGAGAATGAGAGTGCATGTTTCATGTGCTTTTACCGGTACGAAGTATTACCAACTCTGTATATTAAACATGCTTTTGTTTGGTGCTCAAAGTGATGATCATCAAAATCTATGAAGTACCTTTTAAATCATTAAAGGCAATTCAAGTAGTTATTATAGTTTCAGTAGTATTTATCTTTAGAGTCTAACTTTTTAAAAAAATGTTCGTGACACATGTACATACTTTCTCCAATAACGAGAGCATTGGTTTAAGCCAGGCATCCCATGTTGTATGTCATCCCAGGTGACAAAGTTTATTGTGTATCTTGCTGCTCTTTTCTTAATGAGCCAGTAGCCAGTAGCCAGTTCTAGTTTTTAAACTTTAATGCTTTTGGACTTCTCACTGGATCATAAGTATGTCTGTGAATCAGAGTTTCTGAAATCTGCCTCCAAGAGTGAGTTTTCATTAGTTCAGGAACATTTTCTAGGTATTTTTAAAAATGTTCCAAAGCTTGACTGAATTTTCAGAATAGTTAAATGCTTTTTCTAAGGTCACATAGACAACAAATGTCACAGCCAGAATGAGAACCTGCCACTCACTAGTTAGGAAGTTAGAAGTCCAGTATTCTCATCTTAGCTTTATTATTTATGATGTGTGACCTTGCACAAGTTTTTGTCTCATTATTTTTTAAATAGGAATTGGATTCCCTGCCCTCTTGACTTCAAAAAAAATTGTGAGGCTTAACTAGAAGTGGTTTGAAAACTAAACTTATAAAACTAAGCAGTTTGCCTTCTTTGCAATCTCTGTTACCTTTCGATGAGGGGTCATTTGAAACCTTAATAAGAAATTGATTACTTAGTAGATCTGCTGAATATTTTTGATTATTGTTTTGCTTCCTTTTCCTCTTTAAATTCATGGACTTGTAGCTTTTAAAATGGTATGACAATCTTTAAAATTTCCTATAAGTCTGCAAAGCTGTCCTTAATCATTATAAACGACTAAAGAATGAAATTCTTCATCTGTTAGGACATTGCACTTTTATTCATTTCATCTCAAAGCTTCCAAATATGATAAAGCTATATTTTAGAATTACTGAGGATATTGTGGCATTACTGACATTTCGTTTTCATTTTGTGGTGGCCTGTTACACGTTAACAATGGGAATTTTCATTTCCTGAAACAGGGAGAATATATTTGTTTTCATTAAAGGAAGATATGTATTTAGTAATTTCATTTTGTCTTTTGCTTATATGTATTAAAGGTCAAGTGGATATCACTGGAAATCTGGAAAAGTGGACAAATTGGGTTATCAATCACATATAATGTCACAAAATAAAGGAAATGTTATTAAGGTAGGAAAATACTATTAGATTATTAGGCAGTTTGCTAAGCAAGAAGATCTAAATTATTTTTTCAGATCTTGCATTCTTCTATACTTCAGAACTTAGTATTCTTATTTTAACAAATTTGCATATTATTGTGTTTTGTTTAAACTTTTATAGGTTATGTACAATTTTTATTTCTCAGATATGTTTTTGTTTTTCATCTGCAAGTTGATTTTTAGTAATTCACCTTGACTTGAATTTTTCTAAATCAATTTTTTCCATTCAGTTCTGGTTGCAAATATGTGAAATAGAAATATATAATTCTATATATTAAGGTGAAATCTATCATTTGATATAATAAAGGATCGATTTTTTCTGCCTTTTTATTATATCACATTGGTTTAATGTGTTTCTGTTCTGCTTGAATCATAATCATTATTCATATACTGTTGTTTCCGTGTGTAAAGATATCCAAGGAAAAAATACTTACAAGTTTACAGCTATAGAACTGCTTCATCATTACTGTGTATCATTACATTATACATGCATTTAAAACTAGATAAGTGTCTTTCTGTAAAGAAAACTGTTTTGTTTCTGGATGCTTTACTACAAGATCCATGACTTTGTAAGTTTTAACTTATATAGCTTTTTATTTTTTATATACCTATCATTAAACTTTCATTGAATAGTTGGCATCTACAAACACCTTACTTAGTGCTTCTAAACTTTTTGGCTTTGAAAAGACATTTTATTCTTTTTTTTTTTTTTTTCTTAATAATTTTTTATTTTTCAATTACAGTTGACTTACAATATTACATTAGTTTCAAGTGTACAAAATTAGACATTTTTATAACTTACAAGGTGATCACCCCAATAAATCTAGTACTCATCTGACCCATACATAATTATTACCACATTTTTTTAAATTCATTTTTATTGTTAGAATTATTGGGGTGACATCTGTTAGCAAGGATTACATTATTCTTTAGTGTCATTCTCTTACTAAAATATACTTAATTTTTGGATTAAAAGTTTTATAATTCACTTTCCATTTTTAGGAGTACTTTCTGAGATAGAGTTCCATATTCAGATGCTATTATAAATATATAAAAAATGCTGACTGTTATTATTGACTTATTTTTTCAATAGCGTTTATTAAGTGCCTTCTTTGTGGTACAGTGAGTCATCCTTTTTCTGAAGGAGATCCTCATCTACTGTGAAAGATGATGCACATATGAAAATATTTATAGGAAATGTCAGTATGTAGTTTTTGCCTTAGCTATTTAGTGTGTGAACCATCTGTGTTTGGGAAATAATCATTTAATTCTACAAATATTTGAGAGTTTGCTAGATAGACTTGTAAGAAAAAAGGATGAAGAAATCATAATGCCAGTCCCCACAAACCTCATAATTGAGTAAGAGGATGAAAACTTGGAGGGTTGAAGAGCTGTAGAAGGTGAACTAAGGCAGGAGGGAACATCTTGCATACCAGGTTCAGGAGTCTTGACTTTTTCATTGGAGAATGGAATTCCCTGACAGCTTTGGAGCAAGAGGGTAGCAAGACTAAGTGATAATTTATGATGGTTGATTTTGTTTAAATATCCAGTGCATTTGCAGTTAATATACTTAAAGAAAATGATATCCAAATTGTATTGATCATATCATTAAATAATTTATTTTGAGCATGGATTTTTTTTTTTTTTTTGAGCATGGATTTTATTTATCTACCTATCTATCTACACACACACACACACACACACACACACACACACATTTATTAATATATCATGTGAATTGTCAAACAAAACATGGAAATTAATCAAGGATAATGTAAACATCAGTAGATGCTTCTCCACTCTGGTCTTTTCCTGAGCTCCCTGAGGCATTAATACATGCTACTTTGGAGGCCACTGATATAGAGGCAGAGATGTTAGAACACTAGTAAAATAATCAAGTGTTCTGATGAGAATAGTCTGAATTAAAATGTAGCAGAGAAAATATAAAGAAAAATATGGAACCAAAAACAGTGAGAAAGGAAAGGAGGAAGTCACTAGATTGACTATGAATTAGAATAAAGAAGGAAGTTAGAATAAAAGTTCTGGGGTATAGACTTAGGCCCTTCCTTCCTCCTTCCTTCGCTCTCACCCTCCCTCCCTCCCTTCTTTCTCTTTTTCCTTCCTGCCTTTCCTTTTCTTTTTCCCAGCTTTATTGAGGTATTAATTGACAAATAAAATTGTAAGATTTTTAAAGTGTACAGCATGATGATTTGATATATGTATACATGGTGAAAGGATACACCCCCATCGAGTTAATTAACACCTCCATCACCTCACATATTCTTTTTTTGTGTGTATGAGAACATTTAAGTGATACCTTCTTAGCAAATTTTAAAGATTTAGTTTTATTGGAATTCTCATGTGTTAGTTGAAGCTGAGAGAATAAACGTGCTTCATAAGAATTTATAAATAGAAGGAAGGTATAAAGGATAAAGATCAGGAAGGACAGATGTGAAGGATAAAGCTGAAGGAACATGGAGGCAAAGAGAACCTTATATTTATTTAAGCACTATCTGTTTTATTCCAGTCAACTGTTTAGCTGTTTCTCCAAGGTCAAGTGTCAGGGCCAAGATTTGGAATGCAAGCTTTCAGGCTGGTTCTAAGGTAATTTGACAGCTCTGCAGTAAAAGGAGTCTGATAAAAGAAGGAATGGTAGGAATATAATCAAAATAATGTGATTTCATAGAAGAGAAAAGTAAAGGAGGGTATTTTTTAGGAAATACAGAGAAGTCACGATTGTCTGATACACTGTGTAGTGGAAAGAGTTTTGAGTATAGTTTTAGACCCGTGTTTCTCCACAGAAGACAATTTCCCCCCAGGAGACATTGCCACTATTTGGAGACGTTTTTAGTTATTATCACTAATAGGATTTTTTTTCCCTTTGCGATACTATGCAATGGCTATACGGCACAGGTGCTGCTATACATCTTAAAATGTACTGGGCAGCTCTCATAATGTAGAATTATCTTGACCAGTCAAGAAACCATGTGTTAGACTATATCGATTAAATTCTTCACCCATTTCATTAACTCTGTGATTTTAGGCAAGTCATTTAACCTTTCTGAGTTTGTGTTACCATGTTTGTAAACACACATGACAGTACTTGCTAACTATTTCACAGAGTTATGCGCAAAATGTGAAATAATAGATGTGAAACCAATTGTAACATTAACTGAAAATCACATTAAAATGTCTATTTATGGAGAATGAGAATTTCTAGATATACTGGATTGGATTTGATGATTGGGTTATTATTAGATATAAAAATATTTTTAAGTGGTTGAAAAAGAAAAGTGGGCAGCAATGAGTAAGGGCTAATGTTGCAGTGAACATGAGAACAGAGGGTGTTCTCAAGGGTTTGACAGAATCAAGGAAGGACTTTATTTTATTGTATTTTAGAGTCGGGTAGGAAATATGGGTCAGTTTGTAGCTGAGGGATGAACTCACTAGTGAAGGAAAGGTTGCAGATGCAAATGAAAGAAGTGCCAGTTGCTGGGGGTGTAGTCTCTGAAGAGGTGGCTCATTAAGGAGGTCTTAACCAAGAGAAAGAAGACACATTTTCTTTGAGACAAGAACGATGGAAGAGCAAACAGGTGGCAGTAAAGGGAAATTTTTAGATGTTTCATTTGGCAGGAGGTGTGGTAGGAAGCTGTGGAAAACTATTAATGGGAAAGACTTCATCGTTCTTAGTAAATTTGAAGGTATCATCTGCTCAGATTAAGGAAGGGAAATGGGGTGAATTTTAGTTTTTTGGAATGGAGAAGTCATGATTGTGATTTAGCAGCAAATGATAAATGGAGACATAAGAGCCCACTGGAATTGTTCAGCATGAATTTGTAGGGGATCCAACCAGTATTGTTTCATCTCAATGGTGGATAGATGTGGGAGGTCTAAGAGGAAGGAGGTAAGGTGATACTGATTAGCACTGAGAAACTCTGAGTTTAGGATTTTGAAGGTGTGGTCATTCAGATTGCTGCTGTGGTTCAAGGCTTTGTCATAATGCTCAGGTGGCACTTAGATATTTATAGTAGTCAGCAGGTTGGAGAGTTTCTCAGCCTCATGTCAGGTGAATAGAAACATTGAAATCTCCATGACCATTACCTAGCAATGTGATGGAGAGAAGCACTGGGCAGATTCCTGAAGTGCAGATGGAAGGTGGTCCTGGATAGTGATAAAGGTAAGAAGTGGATGGTGAGGACCTTCAGGAGACGCAACTTTGCTGAATGATGAAAGCAGAATAATATTCTGAAAGGGGCACTGAGGAGCAAACAGGAAGAAAAGTTTACTTCTCTTCCGGTGAGTGAAAGGGAATAGAAATGGAGCTAGCTCCTCTAGAGAGTTCTGTAGAGGAATCTGTGCCTGAGGAAAGGTGGGTCCAGTTAATGTGAACTTTTTGGAAGAGGCATTTTTAGAAAATGTTTAAGGCATAAGAGAGTTAAGAAACTATTTAATAAGGTCTCCATGGAACGGCAGATGAGGCTGACGGCAGGACAAGCAATAGAGAATGACAGAGTTAAGTAGCTAATTGGATTAAGAATGGCTCATGGCAGGACTGTGGGCCCAGCATGGCATGTGATGGCATTGGTGGGAGTTTGGAGGCATCTGTGAATGCCAGGGAGACTGATGATTACAGCATAGTCTGGCCCCAATGGCCCAGATGATGTCTGTGGTAGAGCCAACTAAACTGCTCTGACCCCTGATGGTACCCTTTTAGCATCTACTGGTGGAGGTGTAAGTGGGTTAATGAGTCATAGGCTTCAGTATATTGAACTCCTGAAGTTTGGGGATATATATATATATATATATATATACACACATATACATACATCCATATGTGTACATGTATGTGTATATACATACAGATATGTGTTTGTGTGTGTGTTTCTGGTCCAGCCATACTCGACCCTCAACTCTTTCCTAGATAAAAATTCGACTTAGGAGGAAATTCTGCTTGTCTAAAAATAACAGCTAGCAGTTTGTTCATTGAAATATTTCTATGCAGTTTGAATCATTTGAATTAACTACAACTATATTCATAAAACAGAAAAATATTCTTCAAAATAATAAAAGCAAATTTTGAAATGTCCCTAATAATGAGTTCAGTTTTCTATGGCAAATCCATGCTGCTTGGGTAGCCTATAATCACATCAATCTTGTAATTCAGGTGTATTGTTAAGGTAATAGTATCAGGTAATTTGGAGACCAGGTTATCTGTAACTTGTATAACATTTCCAGTTTAAAAATAAGTATGCAATTCACTAAAAATTGATTATTTCAATCTTCTTTTCTTTTCTGCTGTGTTTGGTACATAGCATCTGAGTAGCTACTTAAAAAATGTGAACAACAACTGATCCTTTGAAGCAAAACCTCTAGATTCGCTGAGAATAATTAGGCCTAAATTTTCAGATGACAGCCACAGACATAGAGGCAACGATTGTTCTCATATTCTCATGTACAAATTGGGCAATTAAGGATGCAAACTGCAAATTGAAAACCAGGCATGAATTGACAGTGTCTGTATAAATGTGCACCATCCTGCATGCTCGTTTGTGTACTTTGAATGTTGGTTTTAATAAGACAAAGCCAAGTACTTGCAATTGGCAAATCTGTTTCATTTCTTCAGATCTTAAGATTCAAGAATTTTAAGTGATTACCTGAAATACCTGGCTGTGAGTTTTATTCATTCAATTTTTGTTGTTGTTTTTGGCAATAACTTGGAAAAGTCAGGGATCACAAAAAATATATTTGAAGGTTAAGTCTGTGGTGCTTAAATACATGGTTCTCTAAACTGGGCAAATAAAATAATAATATTGGCTTCTACAGTTATGTAAGCAGAGTAGCTCAGTCAGGATTCATTTTAGATTTAGTCTATACAAATATTAACCTGTGTGCTTCCAGAAAGATCAGAGATAGAAAAATCTTCACAATATTTTAATAGTAGTTCTTTTCTAAAATCATTTCATGATGGTATATAATAGTTTTTGTTTCAAAATAATTTATGGTATGTTTAAAAAGTCTGGTGTGTGTGTGTGTGTATTTCCAAAATTTATTTACTTTGTATGCATTTCCTTTTAATTTATTTAGAAGTTCTAGATATACTTTAATGATGATCTATAAATTTTATATTATTCTTTCAAAATGTTTTGTTCAAGATGCATCGAGATATTATAGCTTTCTAATATTTTTGTTAATAACTTAAACTTTCTTTGAATAAGAGGATGTATGCTTAATACATAGTATATATTTTATTAATACAGCTTTCTCCTGGAAAAGTGAAATTAAAACTACTGAAGGAGCAACTTCAAGGTAAACACTGTATTATTAGATTCTACAGATATAATTTATTTTCTTTTACATTTGAATTGCATGAAAATTGAAGTGCTAGAATGGTTCATGCAAATAAAATTTCTAAACCCCAAAATGAATATCTTTGGTATTCAAAATACATTTTATTTGTGTGGGTGGGGCTTGTTTTGTATAAAAAAATGTCAACATAAAATATGATTATAATGTAACATTTTCAAAACTGATGACTTTCACAGCACTGGTCCTTAAAGTTTGTTGATAAACTCTTTTAACCCATAAGCGTATTTGGCAGTATAAAATCATAAATTGAAATTTTATTCTAGGAAATTAAGAAAATATTGAAAAATTTTTCTTTATTTTAATACATCTTGAGAATAGCAAAAACTGTAATGGATTTTTAATTTATAGTAATTCCAAAGAAATAAGATTTTTTTTAATAGAGGTTAAACATTTAATTTGAATCAAGGTAATTATTATAGAAAATGTTCTCTGTGGGCTTCAGTTTGATCCAGAGAATGCCATAGGAATTCTCTCAAGAGCATAGCTTTTAATTGTTATTATATTTTGTAATTTTATATGTTTTGTTCCAGTTCTAGTTTAAGAGTGGATATGGGTGGATAGGAGTGGCCTTGTGGTCACAGGGGTGGCAGGGGGACCCTGGGCTTCCCAGCCTACTGGGAGGATTAGCCTTGGCCACATGCCATTCTTATAGGGCAACTTACATTTAAATATTATTTGAGAATTTAGAAATATGCATAATTTCATTACTTTATCAATCAGATAATGAAAGTTTTTAATTTTAAAGTGATTAGCTTGACTCCTACCTATTTTTTTCTTCCAGAGACAGTGAGACAACCACTCAATTATACAATGGCAAATTCCTCTAAAAGTGAGAAACCCAAGATAAAAGGGAAGGTTTGTGGACAGTGTGAGAACAAAGCTGCTGTGCTAGTACGTGCACTTCAGTAAGATAAGGGATGGAACTTTCCCGTGGTCTCCAACACCTCTCCCAACTTCACCTGCCTTAGTAGCCACATACTTTTCCTTTGTGACTACTACCGAGGGCAAAGTGTGCATGCTGCTGGGGAAGGCCAATGACATGCAGAATCTTATCCTCATGCCTCTTCAAGGTCCCACTTTAACTCTTATCCTCTCTGTATCGGACCATCAGCACACAGACATGCTGCAATGTCTTCCATCTAAGACCAGAACCCGAACTGCAACATGCGTTCTCCCTTCATGCCCACATCTCCCTCTGTGCCTCTTTTGGTAACACTTTTGAAGACCTGGCTCTCTTGCTGTCAGTGTATTCTCTCCTCTCATTCTTTTTTAATTGAGGAATCATTGACTTCCTATGAAGTGGGCAGATCTGAAATATACAGTTAAGTGCCTGTTGATAAATGTCTATACCACCCCCATCGAGATAATGGAATACTCCCAAAAGTTCCCTTCTGCTTTTTCCAGTTAAATCCCACCACAGAGGCAACCACTGCTCTGAGTTCCAGCACAATCCATTTAATGGTGTCTATTCTTGAAGTTTATGTACATGGGATTATGATATATAGATACTTTGAGTGTGTCAGGTTTCTTTTGCTCCATGTAGAGATTCATTCATCTTGTTACATTTATGAGTACTTTGTTCATTTGTATTACTGAGTAGTATTCTATTGTATAGACATACCAAAATTTGTTTATTTATTCACACGTTGAATGAAATTTGGTAGTTTCATATTTTCCTGTTATGATTAAATACACCATAATTTAAAAGTTACCATCTTAGTTATTTTAACTGCATAGTTCAGTGACATTAAGTACATTCACATTGTTACGCTACCATTGTCACATCCATTCACAGAACTATTTTCACAGAACTTGCTGAACTGAAATTCTGTCCTCATTAAACAATAGCTGCACATTTGCCCACCCCTTAGCCCCCAGCAACCACCATTCTATTTTCTGTGTCTATGACTTTGACAATTCTAGGTTCTCATATAAGTGATATTATATAGTATTTGTTCTTTTGTCACCATATATTATAGTATTGTCCTTATTTCACTTGGCATAATATCTTCAAAGTTTATCCATGTTGTAGCATGTATTAGAATTTCTTTTTAAAGGATGAATTATATTCCATTGTATGTATTAATATTTTCTGCATTTTGTTTATCCATTGTCCATTGATGGACATTGGGTTGCTTCCACATTTGTATATTGAGAATAATGTTGATGTGAACATGGGCGTACAGGTATCAATTCAAGTTCTTTCAATTATTTTGGGTATATACCCAGAAGAGAAATTGCTAAATTCCCATTTTCTCTTGAACCTTCTCCATTCAGTAATGGGTCTCCACTACTGTCCTGCAACTGCTCCTATCAAGGTCACCAGTGACTTCCACATTCTTAAATGCAGTGGTCAATTTTCACTTCTTATCTTCATCTGCCAGTAATATTTGACACAGCATCTCTCTCATCTCCTTTGACTCTTCATTTGTGGCTTTCTCTGAAACACCATTCTGTCTTGGTTTAATTTACTTTGCTAGCTATCCCTTCCAATCTTCTTTGTTCATTTTCTGTATTCTTGACCCCTTAACATTGGAATACCACAAAGCTCTGTCCTTAGGTCCCTTTTTTAGTCTCTGCATACTTACTCTTAAGGTAATTTTTTGTTCATTCTCTTGGCTTTAAAGACCATCTCTACTTTGATTGTTCCCAGATTTACATATCTAACTTGTAACTCTCCCCTTAACTTTGAACACAAACTGCCTAATTAATACCTCTGCTTGGATGTCTAACAGGAATCACTAACTTACCATTTTCAAAATTGAACTGTAATTTATCTCTAACATTTTATCCCCCAACAGTTTCCTCCTATCAGTAAAGGTCAACTCAAATGCTACCTACCCTGACAACTCTTTTTAAAATAGCAACAACTCGGTTGCACTCTCAAGATTTTTGAAGCTGTTTGATTCATCTACACAGCAGTTATCACTTTTTAATATATACAGAAGTAAAGCCCAGACTTGAGTTATGATTTATTACAAAATTTGTAATAAAAGATTTGACATGTATTACCAGCTCATGAAAAGGGGTGTTATTTGTGTAACCATAAGCATGTATGGTTATGATTTTGTAATAAAATTATAACTCATGTCTGGGCATTACTTCTGCCAGACCCTGTATTTATTTATTTTCCACTCACCTATAATATAAACTTCATGAGAATGGGAATTCCATTTTCTACAGTGCTCTGTGCCCATCACCTAGAAATATGCCTGCAATTTAGTAGGTACTCAACAAATAGTTATTGAGTAAATCATTTAAAAAATTTTTCTGTAATATAGACTTTAGACATATCTTTTCAGTTAGTATTGAAGATACTCCAATATCTTTTGTAATTTAAAATATTTAAAACACACTTAGGAAATAGTTTTTCTTCCAAAGAATTTAATGATTATACCTAATATGGTAGATTATTATAGTTTCAGAGAATATACCCATAATCACTTTTGATTTAAGACTTTATTACTAGCCTTATTTTATGGTTGTTTTAGCTGGGCTCAAAAAGTTAGAATTCTGTAAGTCAAATAAAGGACTAATAACAGTATTAAATGTAAAACTCTGCCTATTGGTATAATGCTCTATTATATCTTATCATTATCCTTGATATAATGGTGGACCAAGTTTAAGGAATCGGAGCCAATTATACCTATCCATAAATGTTTAAAACTATAAACAAATGATGACGTTCCTGAAATCGGAAGCATGAAAACTGAGAGAGACTTACTGGTTGAATTGAAGTGTTAGGGTCCACATGGTTCATGATCTGAAACAGGACTTACGTAGTAGCTATGAGGCAATATTTGTATTCCATTCTAGGCTATGTGAGTACTTTTTAAAGGCCATGGAATCTGAACAAAAAGTGATACGTAGTAGATAAAACCTGACCTGGAAATAGAGGATCTGTATTTCCATAGAGTAGGTAGTGCAAGGAAAGGACACCCCTGACAAGATAAATGGCCTTTGCCTTTGCTGCGAAGCAGATGAGTGACAATATATGCAATGGTTAAAAAGTTGATTTGCCTGATAATTGTATGAAAAAGCCAGGATTGAGGGCCTAAGCATAGTGAAACATTTCACTAAGATTTTAAGAAAGAATGTTCTTTGATTTGAAATGAAAATAATATCTTATGATACTTGTCAAAGCATGATAATAAATTATTTAAAAATTCAAGTTCTACTGAAGTGGACTGTGGTAGTGTTGAAGTCTGAGGTTTCCTGTGTTTTTGGCTTCCATCATTCTAGACGATAACGCTGGTGGGATAATTAGTCAACTTTTCTATAGGTTATGATAAGAGTTTTTATGAGGGAAAAGTTATGTATTGGGTTAGGGGTTAAAAGCTTGTGTTTTGGGGGTTTGAACCTCAACTTTAGCTGTTATTATGTGACCTTTAGCAAATGACTTAGCGCCTTCATATTTCGGTTTTCTGATTTGTAAAAGGGAATAATACAGGTAACAGCAATCTATGCCTCACAGCTCCTGAGCATAATGGGTCAATGCTTGTGAAGCAGTACTAACACCATGTCTGGTATTTTGGAAGGAGACCATAAATTGTGTGCTTTTGCTGTTGGCACATTTTTTTGTGTCCTGGGTGTTCATATCTATTGATGGTAAAAATAAAATCCCAAACTTACAAATTTCTTACTTTTTAAAGAAGTTACAGTAGCTTTAAGCTGTCTCCACGTGGCAAAAGTGAAATGGATAGTTAAAAATTATACATTAATTTGGTAAATGTGGATAATTTAACTCAAATGGATTCTGAGGCTTTAGTACAAGGGATCTAGCCTTAATCAAATTAAAAAGCTGTTTGCTAAAACGGCACTTGGGTATTCCATCATGGAATGTAGTCCTTATCTATATTTTTAGTATGTTCCTGCCAGTTATACAGACTGCCTAAAAAGATTTTCCACTTGGCGGTCATTTTGACCCTATTTAAATCCGAATATGCTTGAATAACAAAATATATCAGCTTACGCTGCAACTCCAGCTTTGATCTTCCAGCCTACCAACATTCATTTGGCTACTTTCATTAAAAGTCTGTTGTTAACAAATACTTGACTTAGAATTATATGTTGAAACTGATTTTCAGTCCTCTATATTACATTGTGAAGACATTGCCAAATATTTATAAGAAGTTTATTAAAATATTAACTGATACGTGAAGTAAAATTATGCAGAATACATTTTGAAATTGCGATTGATTCAGTAATAACACCATATATGTATGGGAAATTATAGCTTTTTAATTGATTTTTCACTTAAAGAAAATGGACTTAGATAATGTTCATCATCATTTCTCTAAGAGAGTGAAGCTCTTGAAACAAGACTTGAAAAAGTAGGACTAATTCCCATACTAGTGATAGTGTTTATTTCTATTCTCCTTAAATTAAAAATCTGGTGCTGTGTAGCTTTGATCCATCTTTGGTTCAGTCTTTGGGGTTGAAACCCTGGCTCTATTAGCTGTACTGCTGGACAAATACATTCTTTTGTTACCTCATCTTCACAATGGAGATAACGATGATCATTCTAGCCTTACAGTGTTGTGAGGATTAAATGAAATGAAAAATATAAAGTCCTTAAAGTAGTAAGTGCTCACTAAATATTGTGAATATTGTTAATTGAATCTAGCCCTCCTTTTAAGTTTCATTATAGTTATATAAAATTTTTCACTTTTCTAACCTTTTTTTTAGTGCAGACCTAATCATTTTATATCTATCAAACTTGGCTACATTATTGTAGATAACTATGCCACTATATGGGGACTTATGATACTATTTTTTAAAATTAATGAGCTAAAAAATCTCCTATTGGGTTTTTAATAAGAATTTAGTCTACTTTCCTATGTCCTATACATTCTAATGCCTGGTTACTCAGTTGTGGTCTGAGCACCAGCTGCTGCTTTGGTGTCACCTGGGCACTTGTTAGAATATAGCATCTCAGGTGGCATTTCAGACTTCCTGAACCAGAGCCTGCATTGCGAGAACATCCCAGGAGACTCATGTGCGTGTTACAGAGTGAGAAGCATTACTGTTCTGCACATTTTGGTCCACCATTGACCAGTACAAGGTAGAAGAGCTTGGAACCTCTCCCTTCTGCTCCAGCTGCTTTATGCTTGTTATGCCCTGATCCAAGGACAGAGGAAGGAAGGGGAGAATGGTGGTGGACACCCTATGGGGAAAGAAAATGGAAGAGGGTCAACGAGAATGTGAATCTCTTGACATGGACTTTCTGGACACCATCTCTGCAAGTCCTCATGCATTCTTATTTGTGCTATTGGTCATTCATCAACCTAAGTCTGACTAAGGAAAATGGGGGATTTTAGTTATTTGCCTGCTTTTTCTCATATAATAGTAAAGAGTGTTGAAGTGGCTGTATAGCTTCACAATAGTAATTTCACTTGCAGTAATAAATTTATTTTCTTTTAACTTTTAGTCTTGCTTGGTACCATCGTAGAAGCAGGTACATTGCATTATTCAGTATATCCCTAAATTTGAAAAATTACATTTTAACACTAGAGATTTTAAAAAATAAATATAAACTGGTCTGTAATTATTTCACCACTCATAAACTTACATTTTGATGCAGTTTCATCTAGTTCTTTAATTTTTTAAAAAATATATTTGCTGCTTATTTATTTTCTATTAAATATATTGGGATAACATTGGTTAATACAATTATATAGGTTTCAAATATACAATTCTATAATATATCATCGGTATATTGCATTGTGTGTTCACCACACAAAGCAAATCTCCTTTCATCACCGTATATTTGAGCCTCTACCATTTTCTGCTTTCTCCCTTCCCCCTTCCCCTCTGGTAATGACTAAACTATTGTCTGTATCTCTCCCTACACATATGTTTTTCTTATACTTTCTTTACTTTGAGGAATCTTCTAACAACACTTTTTAAAACTGTATCTTGAGAATCATCAATAAAGGAGTAATAATAAAAGAAGTGTATGGGGACTTTTGGAGGCAAATACTATACATATCGTTTGAAACTAATTGCTCCTTCTAAATCCATGCAAAAAGATAAAAGAACTCCTAAAAATGAAGTAATTTTGACTCAGAGATAATGCTGTTTAGTTTTTACCAGGTCAGGAAATTTGACCTGATGCTGCTGTTTGTTTTATGATTCAAAAATTACACATATACATATACTTAAAATCTACATTCTATTTATTTTGATATTAGAGTAATTTGTTTACAAGTTTTTCTCAGAGTTAAATCTTAACTCTTGGACTTTTTAATTCTGATGGCATCTAAGTATGTAATTAGATAAAGATAGTAGCAATAGCATCTTTATTCAAACATTTTCTCAAAGTCATATAAGATTATACGAAGTATTTATTATTTATTTATTATTTATCTATTTATTTATTTATTATTTTTTTATCTTTTAAGGTATGCCTTGAATGTGGAGAAGATTATTGTTCAGGATGCTTTGCTAAAATTCACCAGAAGGGGGCACTGAAGCTCCATAGAACAACTCTTTTGCAGGTATGACTCTAAAATGCTTTACTGGTATATATAGAATGTTTCAACACATAGGCTTTTAAAACATGCTTAATTATCTAGAATTTAAGATGATTTACATTAATTTCTAAAATCTATTATATACAGTCTTTACATATATCTTTATTTTACTGAACACTAATCTGGGTTCTCTTTTGCTATTTAAACTGTGTTTTAATATGGTTCCTGAAACACTTAGCTTGATTAGAATTTTTAGATTATTCATTCTATTTGTGAACTTGGCATTTAAAAATTAGACAATATTTTAATCTATTGTTTTAAGTAAGCCCATGACTTAAGTAATATTTCTATCTAATGTATAAATAGAAATCTCATGTTTATTTTTTAAAATTATTTTTTTGTCTTCACCCATTATTATTTAAATAAGCTTATCTCTCAAGTGTACCTTCTAAATATCAGAAGCTTTTATTTATCCTTATAGAGTCATTGTTTTTGAAATGCCTAAACTCAAACCATATAGGATGGTTTTAAAATTTTAATACTTAAGCAACAACTATGGTTAAATACAGATATGACATTATACCAGTTACATTTAATGATGGATTCATCTTTCATAGATTTCATTCATTTTACAGTAATTTATTCAACAAATACTCACTGAGTACCCTTTAGGAAGTCAGGTCTGCGGTGGGCAGTGAGTGACCTTACATAGATGAATAACACTAGAATTCTGCTCTTGAGGATCTGAAGATGAAAGTGAGAACGAAGGACCTTGTGTAATTAAGGATTTTAATATTACCTTAGAGGTGAAGCGATGGAGATGCTCACACCTATATTTTGAAAGATCTTGGTAGATTGCAATCTTTACATGTTACTTGAATATACATTTTGATAGCTCTGACAACCCAAGTCATGGTAACTACAAAATGTAAAATAGACATTACTCATGTCAATATTTACCAAATTAGTTACTTTTGGGTGGCTACTCAGTGTTTAGGGCCCTCTGGCAGAAATGATGGTGGGAACCAGAAAAAAAAAAACTAAAAAACCCAACTACCTGCTTGTATAATTGGACAGTCATAAGAAATGAAAATGAATGTATATAAAAGTGAGTGTAATTGTTAACATAGAAATAATATAGGATTTAATTAAAGTCACTCCCTTTTAAGGGGAAAGAGTTCAATTACTCCACTGTGTGTTCATATTAGGAATTTTCTATTCAATGATTTTTCAGCACATTTTCTGAGTTACCACTCAGAGTGAATTTAGGTACCGTGCTAGTTGGTATGGGAGATACGGAGAAGCAGTGAGACAGGGATTCTTCCCTCAACTTCAGTATTTGGCATGCAAGATTTATCCAAGTCTGATTCCAGTCTCTCTCTCCCTCCCTTTCCCACTCTTTCCCTCTCCTCTATCTCTCCCATATCTCATCTCATCTCTCTCTCTCTTTTTCTTTATGTTTTAATTAAATTTATTGAGGTGACATTGGTTAGTAAAACTATATAGCTTTCAAGTGTACAACTCTATAATACAGCACCTATATATTACATGTGTGCTCACCACCCAGACTCAGTTTTCCCTCCAGCACCATATATTTGACCCCCTTTACCCTCTTCTACCTCCCGCCTTACCCTTTAGCAGCCACTAAACTGTTGTCTGTGTCTATCAGTTCTTCTTTGTTTGTCTTGTTTGTTTGTTGCTTTCAGTTTTATATCCCACATAGGGGTGAAATCATATGATTTTCGACTTTTCTGTCTGACTTAATTTGCTTAGAGTGATAATCTCAAGATCCATCCATGTTGTGGCAAATGTCAGTATTTAATCTTTTCTTATGGCTGAGTAATATTCCATTGTGTATTTGTATGTATCACATCTTGTTTATCCAATCATATATTGAAGGACACTTGGGTATTTCCATGTCTTAGCCACCATGAACAATGCTGCAGTGAACATAGGGGCACCTATATTTTTAAGGATAAATGTTTTCCATTTTGGGGGGTAGATATTCAGAGGAGGGATTGCTGGGTTGTATGGTAATTTTATTCTTAATTTTTTTTGAGGAAACTTCATACTGTTTTCCATAGTGGCTGTACCAATTTACCTTCCCACCAACTATATATGAGGGTTCCTTTTCTTCACAGTCTCTCCAACGCTTCTTATTCCTTGTCTTATTGATAATAGCCATTCTAATAAGCATGAAGTGGTATCTCATTGTGTTTTGAATTAATGTGACCTGTTTTAAATGCTATGTATACACATATTATAGATGCTACAATGTGCCACACTCACTTCCCTAGCTGTCTGGAGTGTTGCCTGTAGATGAACCATAGCTGAACCTCTCCCTAAGAATTGTCTTTGCTAAAAGGGAACTGCTACTTCCAAACTTACATTCTCTCCTGGGAGGCAGAGCATTTTCTGATTCAATTTCTGATCAACGAGAGGGTACAAATTGCTAGCCATCCACTTGCTTCAATTGATTACAACTCTGATGAGCCATCGAAGCTCCACCCTTCGAATTGGTAATTGCATTGAATTCAGATTTTCTCTTTACCCAATTTTTCTTCCTTCACTTACTCAAGGTGTTTTTCTGAGCACTCCTCAGTAAAATTCAGGCAGGCAAATCTCAGAAATTCTTTCCTGGGAAACCTGACCCATGATAATAAGTAATTTAGAGTGAAATTATAATTGTTGGTCTAATTTTATGGTAATAGTGCTGTAATCTTGAATGTCAATATATAACGTCTCTTTCTTCACTTTCCAAGATGTAAACCAAATGAGAAATAGATATTTGAGTCAGAAGGTAGAAATCAAAATATCATTTTTATTATTGATACAATTAGAATTGATGATTATGACATGAATGTTCAAATTCAGCTTCCTGATACTTCCTTGAATTGAACTTTTTTTGTATTGTTTTCCACCCCCCAAATTGTAGACATTAACCTTTGTCAGGGCAGGGCTTACCCAGTAAAACTCCTTGATGGTTATCCAGATTGGAATACATCCCTCTCTGAGCAGGCGCCCCTCACAGAAAGAAGTCAGAGGGGCACAGGTGAGCATGCTCACATTCTTTTTTTTTTGCTTTTTGGTATGTGGGTAGCTCCCTGACTGGGAATCGAACCCAGGCCGCAGCGCTGACAGCGCCAGCGCCAAAGCCTTAAGCCACTACACCAGGGAACTCACTCACATTCTTTTCCTAAAGTATCACCAATAAGATAGAAATATAAGGATGGGGTGTAAATGTCCCCTCAGAAAAGAGTTATCATAATTAACATGATTTTAGAGTCCAGATTATGTAAATATCTTAAAAATGTATATATTTGCTATCTATAAATATTAGTTAATATTACACTTAAGAAAAATTAAAATATTTAAATTATATGTAAACAATTGAATATTGGCATGCTTTTCACTTATTTCCTCTATGGGGATAATACTTATTTCTTGTGCCTGAATGTCTGTATTTATTGTCCTTCAATGTGATTATCACTTGGCAATTTTTCTATCAAGAGATTTTTTTGAACTATATTGCTTTTGACTGTTTTCTTCTTTATATCTTCTGAGAAATATCAAATCCTGTAAGGAGAAGGGACTGTTTCTGTCTTGTTCAACTCAGTATTTTCAGTACTTAATATTGTGCCTGGTACATATAGATCAGTTTTTGAATGAATGGAAATGTGGATGAATCACTAATGATATGATCAAGCTCCTGAAGTAATTTAAAACTATAATCAAAGTAGCAAAGTTTATTTTTCTCTGAATTTTGAAAGCCAAAGTTTGAATAATTAAAAGAATTTATGATATGTTAATGTGTTATGTTGGTAAAGGGTTAACAAAAGCCCTTTCCTTTTTAGTGTAATAATTTGACCTTTAGTTAACTTTCTAGCTCTTTCCCTGGGAAACAGATAAAGGCAGTAATATTGACTATGTTTCTAGAAAATATACTTATGGTCAATATGACTTGCAGTTGGCAAATTGCTTCTGAACATGAGAACTACAAACACTTGACGTGAGCCCTAGTTAGAACGTGGTGGGTTTTGCAACTGGCATGTCTGCTCCGGCGATGGGGAAGCCATGCAGGAACTGACTCAGGTGGGACACTTGGCTGCTAAACTTGGCTTATCTGTCAGCTCTCTGAGCTCTGCTCCTGTGTTAATTGCTGCAAGACTCCACACAAGAAGATGTTCTCCTGTTGGCAAACTGTTGTTTCTGTTCTTATCCTTCTGAGTAGACTGGTGACATGAGTGGTTTGATGACTGCCTATCTTTAATTGTTTGAAGAACTACCTGATATTTTCCAAATTGGCTGCTCCATTTACACTTCCATCAGCAGTGTGAGAGTTCTAATTTCACTGTGTCCTAGCCCACACTGAGTATGTCTTTTTTTTTATTCTGGCATCTTAGCACCCACTAATAGTATCTCATTGTGGTTTTGATTTGCATTTCTCTGATGACTAATGATGTTGAACATTTTTTCATGTGCTTATTGGCCATTTGTATATCTTCCAAGAAGAAAGGTTAGCAAGAATTTGAGAGGTCCAAGATATGAAATAGTTTAATAGCTTGTACTTCAGTGAAACTACATCTGTGGTGATGACTTTTTAGCTGCTAGTACTAAGAAAGCTAGGGAAGGAGAGAAAATGACATTGGAAAGGAGTATAAAAACGGGAAAGTAGGCTTTCTGTTACCATTAGTGAAGAGTTGAAGGAACATAGTGGTTTAGGAAGCATATTACAGAATCAAGTGACAGGTATAGAGGAGCGGGTAGATTCAGGGCACAGGATTAATGCAGAGATAGCCTAAATTAGTGTCAAAGGGGCAGGAGGGTGTTTCTGTGATACTTATGCTAAGGGAATCTTTAAGATAAAACTCACATATGCATGCTCAGAATCTCCCAGGGTGGTTGTGTGGATCAGTTTAAATGACAACAAATATAAAAGTATTCTGATTATAGCGTGTGCTCCACACTTTAGGTTTTATTAGCCAGGATATTTATGTTAATAGGAATTCCTATGCCATTTAAATTTAGAAACTAGAAGACAAAGTAATATTAATGACAATGAATCTAAAAAAATTAATGAAATGGTTACTTTTTGTTTTAGGGCTGTTTTCCGAAATGGAACCCCTATGTGAAAAGACAATGAACTGAAGTTTAGAGCTCAGTATATCAGAGTATATTTAAAAATGTAGACTTCCTTCTTATCCAAATAGAGAATAATGGAATCTTAATTTTGGAGGAGACCATAAAGATCTTTTGTCTAATCATGTGTCTGAAACTTTAATCAATCACACTGATGCTGGGTACTGGAGGAGACTATATAATTTGTGGGTGCTACTTAAATTATCTTACAGTTTTTTTCATGGACTCTGACAAATTTTACAGTGGTTTTATTTACTATATTTTATGTTCATTGGTCCTTTGGGATAAAAGTTATCTAATTGTGATATAAGAACATTATTATATGTAAAAATTAAATATGATAAATTACTATTTGTTGGTGAGTTTATTTGACTATACCTAAAAATTTGTCATTCAAAGAATTGCATATACAATCATTTGCTCTTCATGTAGCTCAAATGTAAATAGTTGATGAAAGTAGCTAACTCATTTTTACATGTATTAATAATAACAGTTCAAATGAATAATAAGTGGTTGCTAAGGTAATTAATATAGTAAATAATAATGTGGCATCAAAACTGCAAGTAGTAGATTGTAGGTGTGAATTCAAAATAATAATAAGTGGTTGCTAAGATAATTAATATAGTGAATAATAATATGGCATCAAAACTGCAAGTAGTAGATTGTAGGTATGAATTCCCTGCATCATTTTGTTTCTATTCTGGCTTACTTTTAAGATTACTATCAAAATAGAATTTTTAATGTAATAAAATTGGAAAGGCACAATAACTTAGACCTACAGCACACTTATTTTTCTTGATGCCAAGTGATTTAATTATTTTTGACAAATATGTTACCTTTGAGCTATTATGAGTCATTTATATACTATGTTTCTTTATTTTAAATATTTTAACTGCATTAAATGTGTTTTATTCCATTATTTTCACATTCCTTTGTCACAGTACTTAATATAAAGTCTGGATTGGTTTTATTTGGCATTTACTATCTGTTGAATAGCAAACTGCATTTATAATCAGTGGTATGTGTCCAGGTCCTTGTTTATTTTTATTATCTCTTTATGTGTCAAGGGGGAATAATAATACATAAATCTTTGATTTATGGAAACTGCAGTTTCCATTAGACCTCTAGAGAAAAGGTAAATATAAGGGTCCTTTAAGTTCTACTTACAGTTATACTTAAATGACACTGGAATAAGCAATACATTTCAGCCAGATGAATTTCACACTTTCAGGATTTTATTCCTGTCTGGCTTGAAATAAGTAGTTTTTTGTAGCCTTGATATTTTTGTACTACTTATGTAAATTTCGTGTCTGTTTTTAGAAATATGATAAGCAGAACTAGATTAAAACATCATTCTGTTGTGAGTTTCCCTGCTGCAATTTTCTTTCACTCTTTAAATATTTTGTTTTCTCCTCCTTTTCTGTATTTACATGAGAATTTGTACTCCAATTCTGTTTTTCTGTTTTAGTTTCTGCCATGTGGAAGTTTCTGTTCTCCTCTGCCTTTCCAGTTGGCCTGAACTTAACATTTTTTCTTTCTTTCTTTTGATCCTAATAATAGATGAAAGCTTTGGTCAAATAATTTATAGGTATCTTTTTCTTCAACTTTCATAGGAAATTCACTTGACTCTACAGTAAATCATATTTCTATGGAACAAATTTGTATAATACGAAGATTATCTGTAAGGATAGGTTCATCAGAAAAGCAAACAATTTGCTCTAAGAATTTTAATAATGTAGAATAATTGAAAGGTAGAAAATGTAGAAAAATAATTTCAAAAAGTTGAGAAGCTCATCTTTTTCATTATTTAATGAATTAAGATGTTCAAAGTTGTCTATTTTTATAAGTAAATTACTTTTACTTTGCAAAGGTATTTTTATTGCTTGGAAATTCAATGGGATTATTGCATTTTGTCATAGAGCCATGATAATTTGGGGATTATCTGCTTGGTAAGGCCAGTATTCCTTCTTTTCTATGTGGTACCCAAATAGTCTGATTTGTTATTGTTGAGAGATTTAGTCTGATTTGTTATTGTTGAGAGATTTAGTCTGATTTGTTATTGTTGATTTTAGATAATGAGATCCTTATATTGTCATCCTGCAATGTATAAAAAGAAATATGCTGGCAAAATAATCGGCACACGTTTCTTTGGATTAGATTTTAAGCAAATGTTTTGATTATTTTTAACAAAAAAGTTCACTTTGCTATAAATTACAGCGTAATTAATTGCTCAGTGCATGTGTTTCTGCCACAATATGATTTATGATTTCTGAAACACTTTCCACTCTGGAAAATCACTTACTAACTAACCGGGCTTCAGAAAATTAAGATTCGGGGAAGCCACTCAAATCCTATGGCGCTTTGTAATCAGAGCCCTAACAGAAACAGTTAACCACCCTAACAAAACCACCAGCCTGCCTATCCTGATGACTTGTGTTTCCTTCTCTGGGATGTAGGTCTCCGAGGGTGACTTCTAACAGAGACCATTTTCATCAAAATGAAAAAACTCAATCAAACTGTTGCCTCCTTTACTAATCCATTGTTTTAAATCAGGGGGAGTATCCTTATAGCTCCTTCATCTGCATTCACGTTCTTTCCAGACACCGAACCAGGGGAACGCGTGGTTGTCAGAGCCCCCTTGAGAGGGAAGGCGTGTCTATAGATTTTCAGCTTTGTCCCCTAAAGACTTTATCTATTGCTAAGGTTTTTATTTTAATTGTAAGACAGCTTGCCGCACACGTGCTGGAATTGTAATACTTAAGAATCAATAAAATCCTGCAGTTTCACTGACGTCATACTCTTATTTACCAATTGCCTATGAGGTAATTCACAATAAAGGAACCAGAACAAACTGTACTGGGGAAGATGCTCCTGATATGCAAGGGGAGTATTTTCTCAAAGCCAGGCCAAAAAAAAAATCATACATATATAATTCAAAAGTTCCATTAGTGTGTAATTTGATCTTCCTGAAATGATTTTTTCACTAAAAGCTATCCAAGTCCAGCCGTGTTCAACAATCGCTGCAACCAATGAGTTCATTCTGTTCCTTGAATTTTGCTGTAACAATTTTCCTCTCTGTGTGTCTCTCTCTCTCTCTCTATTTGCTTAGCAAATACAAATGATATAACAGAACTCTTCTGAATAAATTGGTTTTCAATTTTTAATGCAAGACTGTCATTGCAATAAAACTTCTCTAAAATTTTGTAATTTGAAAATCATTGATAGTTAACACCATGAAAAGAGACATTCCAGCATTTTCTTTTTTCACACTTAGGAAGTAACAGGTCTAAATTATGTGTGAACTTCTTTCAGCTGGAACTTCTGGATCCCATAAGGGGGCATGGCTACGTCAATATGGTCATTAATATTTATGGCTGGATAGCCCGGGTTAGGGATGATGATGGTAGGTAGTGTTTTGAAGCACTGACACTACCATCAAGTATATCATTTTTCTAACTAAACTAAAACTTTTACTCTTGGACCTTAACTTCTACAAGGTGCCATCCATTCCAAAAAGCTATATAAAATATCACCTCTTTTTACTTTGATTAATGATACATTGTCAGAGTGATAAATTCTTCTAGGGTATAATTTGAAAGATAATATCATTCTAGGGAGAAAAAAAATTCGGGTGAGAATTAGAACAGTTACCAGATGAAATCCTACCATCACACAGTGTAGTGAAGGATGTGGGGCAATCTGAAAACGCTGGCCGTAAATCACATTTTTTGGCTTTAGTTTAAGCTTCTATGAGATACATGATTTACTATGTGCTCTGAAGGCTGTTTGGATTTGATTTTCAAACACTTTTAGCATATGGAGAAGTTGGACTGGTAATTTTAATCAGTTTTAGTCCCTTCTGCCTCCTGTTGCTATCTTTTAATACTGCTATATGTAAATTTTTATATTTAGAAGATGAAAATACAATTACCTTTGAGTTCTAAAATTGCAAACTATCTTAATAGATATTGTATAGTTATAATACTGAATGCATGTTATCTATTTTAAGTATTTTGTAGTAATAACCTACACATTCTTGTTCATTGGTGACTTATTACTTAAAATGATAGTTTTTATGTTATTAAATGAAAGATGATGTATTTTGTGTAGCAAAACTGGTTGTGTCCTAAGCAAAGACAAAAACCTGCAGAGATATATACCAAACACTTAACAGCAGTTACCACTGGGAAGTGCTATTCATGAATTAGAAGGAATCTCTATTTCTTACTTTTAAATATGATGGTATTGGAATTTATTGTCACTGGGTTTCTATAATTTTAGAAAATGTTGCTAATATAAGGCTATGTCTGTGTATCTTTAAAATTTTTATTACATTTATTAAGATAACATTGGTAAAATTATGTACTTTTCAAGTGTGCAATTCTGTAATACATCTTCTGTATACTGCATTGTGTGCTCACCATGCAGAGTGAGTTTTTCTTCCCTCACCACATATTCGACCCCTTTTACCCTCTTCTACCTTCCCTCTCCCCACTTACCCTATGGTAACCACTAAACTGCTGTCAGTGTCTGTGAGTTCTTTTTTTGTCTCATTTGTTTGCTGCTGTCAGTTTTATATTCCACGTAGGAATGAAATCATATGGTTTTTAACTTTTTCTGTCTGACTTATTTTGCTTGGCATGATAATTTCAAGATCCATTCATATTGTTGCAATTGGCAATGTTTCATCTTTTCTATGGCTGAGTAATATTCCATTGTGTGTATGTACCACAGTTTCTTTGTACAATCATCTGTCGAAGGACACTTCGGTTGTTTCCATGTCTTAGCCACTGTGAATATGATGCAGTGAAAGTAGGGGTACATATATCCTTATGAATAAATGGTTTTAGATTTTTTTGAGTAGATACCCAGAAGAGGGATTGCTGTGTCATATGGTTATGCTATACTTAATTTTTTGAGGAATCTCCACACTGTTTTCCATAGTGGCTGTACCAATTTACATTCCCATCAGCAGTGTATAAGAATATCTTTTTCTCTACAACCTTTCCAACACTTGTTATTACTTGTTTTGTTGATAATAACTATTCAAACAGGTGTGAGGTGGTATCACATTGTGGTTTTGATTTTCATTTCCCTAATTGGTAGTGAAATTGAGCATTTTAATATATCTGTTGGCTGTTTGTATGTCTTCTTAGTAGCATTGTCTGTTCAGGTCCTCTGCTGATTTTTGATTAGATTGCTTTTTGATTTTTTCATTATTGTTGTTGTTGTTGAGTTCTATGAGTTCTTTATATATGTAGCCCTTTATCAGAGGTGTTGTTTGCAAATATCTTCTCCCATTTGGTTGGTTACCTCTTTGTTTTGTTGATGGTTTCTTTTGCTGTTCAGAAACTTTTTAGGTTGATATAGTCCCAATTCTGTATTTCTGCTTTTACTTCCCTTACTTGCAAATTCATTAAATCCTCTCTAAACCCAAAATCCAAAAGTTTAGTACCTATGCTTTCTTTTTTACAATTTTTTGTTTCAGGTCTTATGTTTAGGTCTTTGATCCATTTTGAGTTAATTTTCATATATGGTAACAGCAGTCTAGTTTCATTCTTTTACATGTGACTTTCCAATTTTTCCAACACTGTTTATTGAAGAGGCTTTCTTTTCTTTATGTATACTTTGGGTTCTTTTGTCAAAAATTATCTGCCCAACATATATGGGTTTGTTTCTGGATTCTCAATTCTATTCCATTTGTCTATGTGTCTCTTTTGCCAATACCATGCTATTTTGATTATTGTTGCTTTGTAGTATAAACTGAATCAGGAAGGGTGATACCTCTGACCTTGTTTCATTATCTATACATTTTTCAGTGGGAATGCTCTTGAGTATTTTGAGCAGGAGCTTTTCTTCTGAAGCTGTACCATTTCTCACAGTTCAAAGTATTCATTAAACCTGGTGACCACCCTAAATATCAGTAATGCTCCCCAGCCATTGTGAAAGCACAAAACACCTCCCCACATTTCAAACCTTATTGCCCCCGTATGGAAGTTCTGATCCTTTTATTAGTTAGGTTTCTCTACACTAGATTGAGCAAAAAAGATTGTTTTCTTGTTGCTAAAGGCCTCACAGATATCTTACTGTATGGAAGTACGGATGATGTGGCTAAGTCATAGTATGAACCAGGACTGGAAATTGGGAAGTTGTTGAGAGCCCAGGTAGACTCCTTCCAGGTTCAACTTTATATTTTTTGTATATCTACTTTATTATTATTATTACTTTTTGTAATTAACAAATTATGAATTTACATAAAGGATCAGTGACAGAGACACTTAATGTTACCTTCCTGATTCTAATCTAAATTTAAATTCTCATGATTTCAACTTGGACCAGGTACTTACTTCTTGTCCAATAAACTGTAGCCCAAAGGCAAAGTTTTGATAGTAAATTTATAGATGTTATGACAATTGAATTTTAGAACATTTCCATCACCAAAGTGTTTCCTGGTGCTCTTTTACAATCAACCCTTGACTCTCCAGCCACAGGCAATGACTGGTTTACTTTGTGTCATTACAGATTAGTCTTTTCAAGAAATTTCATATAAATGTATTCATTCACATATAATGTTTTCTTTCTGACTTCTTTCACTTATCATGTGGTTTCTGAGGTCCTTCCATATTGTTCTGTATTTTTACTGTAGGTAGTTTATTCTTTATAATGCTGAATAACATTCCATTGTATGAATATATGATACTATGTTTCTTTAGTTATTAATTGATGGAAATATAGATTATTTAGACTTTGACTGTAAGAATAATGCTGTTATGAATATTTATTTTTGCAGGACTTTGTGTAGACTTTTATTTTCATTGCTCTTGGGTAGATACTTGGAATGCAATTGTTGAGTCCCAAGGTATTCGTTAACTTTCTAAGAAACTACCCAACTATTTCCCAAAGTATCTATACTTTCCCACCAGCATTATGTATGGACACAAGACTGCTGATTTTATTTTCTTCACATTGTCCCCAGAACTTGATATTGTCAGTCTTTTGCATTATACCTATCCTACTATATGTGTAGTGATAGTTCATTATAATTTTAATTTTTTTAATAACTAATGATGTTGAGCATCTTTGCATTTGCTTATTAGCCAAATGTATATTTTTGGTATAATGTTTATTCAAATCTTTTGGCAATTTAAAAATTGTGTTATTTGTGTTCATTGAGAATTAAGAATTATGTTTTCTGGATATGTTTTTGTCAGACATATGATTTTCAGATATTTTCTCCTAGTCTTTATGTTTATGGCTTGATTTTATATTTTTAATGCACAATTTAAAATGCAAATTTTAGGTCCTTTGCATTTTCATGTACATTTTAAAATAAGATTGTCCATTCTAGGATAAGATTTCCAATTATTATAAAAACCCCCCAAACACACATAAAACCTGCTGGGATTTTGATAGAGAATATATGGTATCTACAGATCAAATTTTTTTTAACAAAGTCTTAATTTGTCAATTGTTTCTTTCATAGATTATGTTTAAATGGTCATCTATAAAGTTTTTGCATGATTCAAAGTCCTAAAAGCTTTCTATTATATTTTCTTCCATACATTTTATGGGTTTAGCTCTTAAGTCTGTGATACATTTTCTTATGTATATGATGTGGTGTGGGTGGTCTAAATTCATATTTATGCAAAGGGTTATCCAATTGTCCCAGCACTATTTGTTAAAAAGACTGTCATTTCCCACTGAATTGCCTTGAGATCTTTGTTAAAAATCAGCTGAACATAGGGCTTATTCCTGGACTTTATGTTTTATTCTGAACCTTTGATTTATATATCTAGCCTTATGCCAACATCATTCTGTCTTGATTACTGTAACTTTGTTATGAGTTTTTAGATCAGATAGTGTAAGTTCTCCAACTTTCTCCTTCTTCTTTAATTATTTTGATTATTCTTTGTTCTCCACATTCCACATACATATCTAAAATTTTTAACTGTGGTAAAATATACATAACATCAAATTTACCATATTAATCAGTGTGTAGGTGTCAGTCAGTATGTTCACATTATTGTACAAACTCCAGAATTTTATCTTGAAAAACTGAAATTCTATATATGTTAATATATGTTAAACAACATTCTACTTTGTTTCCATGAATTTGATTGCTATACATGCCTAATGTAAGTGGAATCATACAGTATTTGTCTTTGTGACTTGCTTATTTCATTTGGCATAATTTCCTCAAGATTTATTCATGTTGTGGCATGAATCAGGTATTTTTTTAAAAGGTGCAATAATATTTAATTGTATGCATTTATTGCATTTTGTTTATACATTCATCCATTAATAGACACTTGGGTTGCTTCTACCTCTTAGATAATATGAATAATGCTATGAACATGGGTGTGCAAATATCTCTTCAAGGCCCTGCTTTCTATTTTTTTGGACATATACTCAGAAATGGAGTTACCACAATGGTAATTCTATTTTTAGTTTTTTGAGAAACCTTCATTTCCCATAGCAGTGGGACCATTTTACATTCACATTAATAGTCACAAGAGTTCCAATTTCTCTGCATCCTCACCAACACTTGTTAGCCTCTCTTTCCTTGGAAATAGCCATCCTAGTGAGTATAAAATGATATCTTGTGTCCATATACATAAAGAGATAAAATTGTCAGTTGCCACAAAGAAAAATCCTGATGGGATTTTGATAAAAATTTTGTGGAGTCCACAAATTGAGTTGGAAAAAATTGCCATCATGACAATATCGATTATTTCAATCTATGAACATGATTTTTATTCAATTTATTTAGAGGTTATATAATTTCTTAGATCATTATTTTGTAGTTTTTAGTGTTAAACCCTTGTACTTTGTTGTTTAATCTTTTCCTAAGTATTTTATTCTTTTTGATGTTATTGTGGATGTAATTCTTAATTTTATTCTTGGGTTGTTCATTGTTAGTATATAGAAGTAAAATTGATTTTTGAATATTCATCTTTTTTGTATGTGTGCGTGTATGTGTGTTCATGTATGTGTATGCACATGTTTATTCAGTGGTTGTTCCAGGTATTATAACATACATCTTATAAGACTTTACTTCACATTAATGCTGATTTATTTTGGTAAAATATTGTAATGCCTTTATTTTAGCTCTATTTTTTTCCACTTCTTTATGTTATTGTCATATCATAACATTTATATCAATGTTATAAATCCACAGCAGTATGAATGTTATTGGTATATATAATTTTATGCTTTTAAAAGAAATTAAGAGAAGAAGAAAAAATGAATATTTAAATATCTTTTATATTTACTCATATATTTATGTTCCTGGAGTTCTATCTTTCTTTCTGGTGAACTACCTTTCACCTTAAACATCTTTCTTTTATATTTCATTTAAGGCAGATCTGTTAGTAATGAATTATCTATTATTTTATCTATTTGAGAATGTCTACTTTTCCTTTATTTTTGAAGGACAGTTTGCTAAATGTAGAATTATTTTGGCCTTTTGTTTTTCTTTCAGTATTTTGTATCATTCCACTGCCTTCTGGTCTTCATTATTTTCAGATGTGGTTCATATTGTTGCATGCTTATATGTGATGAGTCATTTTTTCTTGCTCCTTTCAAATATTTTTGGTTGTCTTGGCTTTCAGTAGTTTGATTATAATATGTCTTGGTATGAATTTCTTTGCACTTATCTGGAGTGTTGGTGAGCTTCTTGTGTTTTTGAAGTAATAATTTCCATCAAATATAACAATTTTTTGGACCATCATTTCATCATATTGTTTTGTGCTCCTTCTTCCTCCCTCCGATATTTCTACCAAATATATGATGGATGCTTGATGCTGTCCCCTAGTTCTCTAAGG
>PVJL010009093.1:21179-60376 GCA_004026885.1 Lyroderma lyra | reverse complement strand
TGTGTGTGTGTGTGTGAGTGCATATGCACACAGGTATGCGTATATGCGTGGATGTGCGTGTGTGCGTGTGTGTGTGTGTGTGTGTGTGTGAGAGTGCATATGCACACAGGTATGCGTATATGCGTGGATGTGCGAGTGTATGTGCATGTGTCTGTGTGCACGTGTGTGAGGCAGAGGACGGGTTTAGCGTACATGGACCTCTGTCTCCTGTTGTGGATTTAGGGCTGTGAGGACCCAAAACATTCTTTTTCTCTTTTCTAGTCTTTACATCCACACTCTCCTGATTGGTTGTCATCCTCACGTAGGCAGCACGTTGCCACAGGTTGTTTAACTTGGTCTGCTTCCCTTCTTGAGGAAGGCTGCAAACCCACGTTTCCCTGACCATCTCAGACGCACCAGGGTCGTCGGCCTGATCACACAGCGCTGCCGGGGAATTGTGTCCTATGGAAAGAAATGAGAGCGTTTTCCACATGCTGGTATTCTCAGCACGTTCTGGGTCCTTCGATACAGGAACCGTGGTCCCTGTTCAGGGAAGAGGTATCTGAGCACGGGGATCTCAGTGACAGAGCTCAGCTGACACCCAGAGGCGTTATTCAGGGTGGCTGGTTGCACAGCCTGTGGCGTTTGGTGGCTGGCTGTGTGAGGACTCACTTTCCCTGGGTTTCATCAAACTGTTTCTGTTCCTGTGGTTTCTTGCTAAATAAGTGTATCATCAGGTCCCACATGGCCAAGCCAAGGCAGAAAACAGGGAGCACACTTTCTTCATCTTCCGTGATGTCCACGGGGACTCTTGGAGCGTCCAGCTTTTATTCCAGATGCGAAACGGGGCACAGGGAGCCTCACACTGGTCAGCAGGACAGTGGGTGGCAGAGGCCGGGTGTGTCTAAAACCCTCCACCAGCACAGCAGAAGGGCTTCCCTGGGCACGTTGCAGCCCGTCCGTGACCTCTCCTTGGATACATCTAAATCTAAAACAGGATGGGAAATCACTGCAAAAGGACAAGAATGCTAGCACTGTGGCCATTTAGGCCTAGGCTGACCAGATGTACCATTTGAAACAGGACAGAAATGATACTGTCCCATTTCAAACAGGACATCTGGTCAGCCTACTGACACCTTGAGTTTAGCCCAGTGAGACTAGGCTGACCCTATGTACTATTTGAAACAGGACAGTCCTGTTGTTTTCTGTCCCGGGCAGAACGGTATGTCTGGTCAGCCTATTTAGACCACATCTCTGATCATGTCACTTCGTGGTCCAGGATCACTCAGTGGCTCCTGACTACCTAGGTTAAACCCAATGTCCTTATTAAGGCCTTCAGGACTCCTCTCTCTGGCTGTGTCTCCCTTGTAGCCTTGCTACCTACAACTGTACTTAGAAATACCTCCCAGTGTAGCTATACTGCACCTTGCTGCTTCCATCCTTCTCCTCATGCTGTTCCCTTCAGCTTAATGTCTCTCTTCTCTTTCCCTTTCTGTCTCAGTTTTAGTCAAACTTCCAGGATGGCTTGGCTGCCTCCTCTGTGATGTCTTGGTTTTTAAACATCTTTTTACCTTCTTTTAATGCTCTGCATTTCACTGTAATTGGACACTTCTGACATTTTCTGATTTTTATGCTGTTTTAAGAACATTGCAACATCAGCTGCCATGTACTGAACACGTGCTGTGTGTCCGACGTGGTATGATGTGGTTGATATAGCTGACTTCACTACTTCATCTTCCTAATGCCTCTGCAAGGGGGCTGCTGTTATACCCACCGCACAGGTGAGGACTCTTCCTAATGCCTCTGCAAGGGGGCTGCTGTTATACCCACCGCACAGGTGAGGACATGCCCACAGCACAGGCGAGGACACACCCACCACACAGGTGAGGATGTCCAAACTTCCTCAGACTTGCCCCAGAAGATCTGTTTGGGTCTAAAGCTGTGGACACCCAGACCTTCTTGGATTCCCTGTACCCATTTATCTCAGCCAGAAGTGGCTGGAGCAGGTGGAGGAGGGCTCTGGGTCATGTATGAATCCCAGGACATCCACAGCCATAGACGACAGCTTTCACCTGTTGTGAGACAGATTATGGTCCCCTCCCTCTGCTTCAACACAGTGACTGTCATGTCTGTCCCCAGATCACTTCTTCAGCAGTGTGCTCTGAGCTGTGACCCTCAGGTGGCCTTAAAGTTTATCTCTGAAGCTTTTGCAGAATCTGGCAAAGAGATTTTAGGTCCATGGGAAACAAGACAGACGGCAGTAGGACCAAAAGCGGCCAGCAGGTGGTCACAGGGAGCATGGGCAGTGTGGATGTCTGTTTGGTCAGGTTAAGGGATGAGTGAGGTAGAGAGAGCGTCCAGGGATGGTGGCCCCAGGAGCCCCCAGCAGGTCATCTTTGTCATCCTGGTCCGTGCCGGGGTCTGCCTGAGACCAGGGGAGTGAGAGGATGGAGCACAGTGAAGGGGGAGCTAAAAAGCTCCACAGTCCAGCCTGACCAAGACCTAAAACAACAGTGAGGGGCCTAGGCAAGTACTCACAATACAATAAATAATACTGATAAAGTTAAGATTTGGTGGAATCTCTGTTTCACTAGCAGGCAGGCCAGAACATACCCCCCTCACTCTGGACAGAAAGAAGACCCTCAGAGGTATTCAAAGGGGTTGAGTCTCAGGGGCGGACTCGGGGAATTTTCACTTTGTTTACATAGCCTTTGAACTCCCAAATGTTCTCAAGTGAAATGTATTCATCAGAAAAAAAAACAAGTGATATTCAGATAATCAGAAAAAAAAACAAAACAAGTGATAATAAAAGCCCAAACATTTAACTCAAAAAATGAAAAGTGAAAAAAAAAAAGAACCACCCCCAGAAAAACCACAACATTCACAGGCACAAAGACACCAGACTGTGCCCGGGGACAGCCTGGGTGGGGAGTGTCATTGTTCTGACCCAGCCGGGCTTCCTTCTGAATGTCCTTTTATGTGTGTACACACCATTTCAAAGCCTTTCCTGGGTTTATTTTTGGGGGACCAGCGCCTTTAAACTTCCCCCAGAGGGAGCCGTCCAGAGGGGGCCGTCCAGAGGGGACTACGATTAAAACAGTGACAGACACGGAGGGAACCGCCCACGAATATTTCATGCAGACAAGGCTTAGGAGGAGTGTGGGAGGTGGGGTGAGACCTTGGCAAAGTCCCGCCCCCCTAACCTGTCTCCACTTGATCTGTTCTGTCCCCCCTTAACTCTGATGCCCACACCGCATGCTGACAGTGCCCCGGGGAGGGGCTGCCAATCAAGAAAGGAAAATGTTGCCACACACAGCCTTGGGCCCCCTGAGACATGGAGAGCTGGGTGTAAGAAATGGGGAGTGGGTCCCACAAAGCACCTTTTTGCTTCCTCCTCCTCCACACACACACACCCCTACTCACCCAATCGTCTTGGAGACCATCCTGCAGAGAGAAAATCCAAAGCTCAAGATTCTGTGCCCATTTCCCCAGCAAAACAACAAAGATGGAAGCAGGCAAGCCTTTGGCTCCAGGGGCAAACTTGTCAGCTGTCAGTTTGGTTTTTGTCTGATTTCAATGTGTGTTTTTAAACCTTTGTACATAAAAGATCCCAAGGAGCAGACCTCTGTGTGCCCGAAATGGCTTTCTTACGTTTTAGTGGTGCCTTTAAAAAGAATTTTTAAAAAACTTTAATTGATGTAAAATTGACACGTAATATTATGTGAGTTTCCGGCGTATAACATAATGATCCGATATTGGTGTATATTGCAAAATGATCGCCACAATAGACCTAGTTAGCTTCCATCATCCTCTACGTAGTTACAGATTTTTTTTCTTGTGTTGAGAACTTTTACCTTTTATTCCCTGAGCAGCTTTCAAACATGCAATAGAGTGTTATTAATTATGGTCACCATGCTGTACATTACCTCCCCACGACTTACTTTATAACTACAAGTTTGTACCTATTGACCCCCTTGGCCCATTTTTTGGGGTGATGCACGTCCAACCTGTGGTCCAGGATGGCTTCACACGCGGCCCAACACAAACTCTTAAAACATGACGAGAGTTTTTTGCCACCACCCCCCTTTTTTGGTTCATCAACTATCGTGTTAGTGTATTTTATTAGTATGTGTGGCCCAAGACAATTCTTCCAGTGTGGCCCAGGGAAGCCAAAAGGTTGGACACCACTGCTTTGGAAAATATTTTTTGAAGGGAATTAAGAATGTGAGTTTGTGTTGCCAGGTTAGAGCAGAACTGAACCAACCCTTCCGAATTCTGGGTTCTGAGTGTGTGTGCTGGGGCAAGGGGTGGAATTCCTGGATTACAACTCATGAACTCAAGGTTGCAGAAGTTCTTGAACATCCTCTAGTCCCTCCAAATGTCATTTTGATAAGCTGATATAAATGAATCAGAAACATCTGCACCGGAAATCTCCCTGGCCACACAGGACTCAACAGTGAAATGGAAGAATGTTTGGCACGAGATGTTTCAGGTTTGAGTGGATACAAAATGTTTTGAAAAACAGTCACGTTCTTAGGACATTTTGAGAATTTAAGGGGCCGCTGGTTCTCCCACCCCCTGTAAAAATGGAATCGTTGTTTCTGTTCTTTGTGTCAGCTTCTGTCGCCCTTGCTGCCCATGCAGGAGGCTCTAGCCGTGGCCCACACCGCTAGCCTCTGCACACTGCTGTCCTGCAAGCCCATTCCTACATTTGCTTCTGATGCAGGAACTGCGTGTGTCAGGCTGGGCTCTACAAGTCATGACAACAGTGTTTCCTCCAGTCTAGATTCAGGTGAGCATTGTTCCCGCCGTGGGACACTGTCTCGCAATTTCAAGAATTTCACAATTTGTGCTACAGGTTCACCCTTTCTGATGGTGCCCACTATGAGAGCTGGCCCTGGGGGAGAAGTAAGAGACGCTATCAGAGGTCCCGGGGATACGCTGAAATCGGACGGACTGTCAGGAGGACAGCAAAGCTCACGTTGTGGAGGAGGCCACAGCGAAAACTCCCCTGTGAATAAAAGCCACGTTGGGTTCGGTGCAGCCTCCCTCTTATTCCTGGACCCAGACGGAGCGATCCTCAGCAACACCAGCCACGCAGATGACAGGGATAGGCGTGCGGTTCCCTTTCAAGCTCTTACCGAAGAAGTTGTCCTTGTAATTGTATTGACTTTCAGTCTCGCCCGCCTGAAATTTTAATCACCTGGCAGTGAGCAGACGTCAGTGAGCTCACCCACCTTGTAATTCTACCTGGACGTGAAGTGGAAAGAAGAAACCCTTGCACAGTCTCGTTCCTTCTGTTTTTCCCCTTCAAGGGACACTGTCAGCCTCTTAGGCTTCCTACGTGATCACTGTTTAATTTTCTTTATGGGTTGCAAAGTCTTGATTTTCTAAACTTACAGTAACATAAGAGTAATGAAGAGTGATGGGAGCACATTAGGAAACAGACATGCATTTAGGAAAACACGTGTCTACATCTCCGTGGAAATAATGTGACTCCACCTCACGTTAAGTTCACTGCTAATGAATGAGATTTTCCCACTAAGTTTGAGAAACCAGAAAAGGAGTTAAAGGAGGGCTTCTTTCCACTATTTTTGAGCCAAAGTTTGTTTTCATCTTGCCAGAGTAGACCAAATCATGCTCTTATTTGAAAGATTTCAGTGTCTTACAAGTGCTCCCGACCTAAACCCCATGCCCTGGCTGGGTCTAGGTCCTGCCCTTAACCTCTCCTGTTTCTCTGTCTGCCACTCGCCCTGTCTCTGCACACAGACCTTGTTCCTGCTTCGGGGCCTTTACGTAAGTGTTCTCTCTGACCTTGAAGGAACCAGCTCATCTCCCCAGCCAGGGCTCAGCTCAGATGGCTCCTCCTTGGAGAACGTCCCCAACACATACCTATCACTACCTATCACATCATCCTGCTTTAATTCCATCACTGTACTTGTTGCTAAATGGAATCACCTTGCTGACTGTCAGCCTTCTATCACTAAAGTGTAAGCAATGAATGAATGTTCTCTGTGGATGTGGCCTCTATTTAGAAAAGATTTGCCTTTTTCAGTTAAAAAAGAAAACCCCCAAACGTTGGCCATTGCTTGGTTTGTACTTGGCGTGTTAACGTGCTGGTTGGTGACTTACAACAGCTTGAAGAGAGTGTTTATTTTACAAATACTTCATCTCAGTGGTGTGTAATGGCATGCCTGCCCAGGCTTCATCTTTCAGAGAGAGCTGGCAGGACCCTGCAAAGTGTAGGTTCTACTGAAAGAAGCGTCAAGTTCTAGGCTTGCCCTCTCCCGCCCTGGGCTCTAGAATAGAAATTCTGGCCGAATTGAGGCGAGTGTGACTCAGAGAGCAAGGTAATGGCAGGTTTTAGTCCTGAGTCGCTTTCTGTGGAAGGTGTTATGCTGTTGTTGTTGTTGTTGTTGTTGTTGTTGTTGTTGTTCTGGGGGAAACCCAGTCTCCATAAATGGCTGTCAATCAGGAGACCATGGGCTGGTACTCCTCTTCTCCCACAATCGCAAGCACAGAAGACATTGCCTGCCCTGAGAGGTGACCCCAGGCAAGCATGTGGCAATGCGGGGATGCTGATGAGAATGAGTGTGCAGGCTGAATATTATTGGAGATGGAGCTGGCAGTGACGAAGAATTTCCCAGGTTGGGTTTTTCAACAAAGCTTAGAACCTCCAAAATCCATTGATCATCGGTTACTCTCCTCTCTCCTCTTCATTTTTACTCATTTATTAAAGGGGGGGGGGAAAGGGCAAATGGCTGCCTTCCTTCTGGCAGAGAATGTAAGGACGGACGCCCCTACCTGCAGTCATAGAGCTGTGCTTCCCCGAGAGCCTTCGGCGTGGCATAAAAGCCCTCGTTAGGGAATGGAGGTTTGCTTTTCTATTTTGTGACGGTCTGAGAGGCTAGGGATGGTTTTCAGGGTTCATGACTCCTGAACTCCTCTTGTAGGTACTGGTCATCCAGAAATTTAGGCAGACCCTTCCCGAATGAAGGCAGGGAGCTGGAGGTGGCTGATTTCTTTCTGCACCATCGCTTGGTACATTGGTTCACTCCTGTTTCAGCGGGGCCTCTGACGTGTGTCCTTCCCTCTCTAGTACCTTCTGTGGTTGAGATGCTTGTCTGGGCTCCCTTCCTGCATTTGGACGATTTTAGGGTCCTCCCTGGAACTCACTAACCATTCTCTTCCGGTTTGTCACCAGCATTTCTACCTGTCGCTTTGATCACATCATCTAATCCTCTTGAGCTCTTGTTGAGGCTTCCGCTGTCTCTGACGATCGGAACTTGTGTGTGTAACGCCCCTTAACTCACTCAGGTGCAGTCCACGGACTGGAAACCTGGCAGCCCAGGCATGCCCTGGGAGCTCATTAGAAATTGCAGCCCTGCCCCAGGTGAACCCCTTCAAAATCTGCTTTTTTAACAAGATTCCAGTGATTCGAATGCACATTAGAATGGAGAAGCACTTTCTAGAAAACTTCACTGCTACTGTCATCAACAGTTAGGTCTTACTGAGAAGTTTTTCCACCAGGCTCTGAACTGAGTGCACTGCATACACTTACATGTCAACAGTACGTGATGGCCTCTCCCCGATGTCCCTCTGTTGCATGCACTAGTCGTACGTTTGCGGAAGGGGAAGCTGAGGCTCTGGGAGATGAAGGCATTGCTGTGAGAGCCTCCGGCGGTTAGGTGTGGAGCAGCCGGGATTCAGTCGGAGACACGTGGCCACCGGCATCCGCGTTGGCACCCTCCAGGCCCTGCGGCGGCCCTCCTCCAGGCCCCGCCTGCCGTCCACGTCAGTTCACTCTGCATTCACCTGCTACCTTCTCACCAGCCTCTGGGGTCTAGAACGTCTCTAAAACACAAGCCACTGTGAAAGGAATGCTGCTGTTTGGGGTGCTCTGTAAACGAGTTCTGGGTCTTGCAATGATTTTGAAGTAAGACTGCTGCCTCCTAAATAGACCTCAGCTCTCTCAGCCGTAGGGAATGAGCTCCTTCTATTAAAGAGGACCGCTTAGAGCAGCGGTTCTCAGCCTGCGGGTCGCGACCCCTTGGGGGCCGAATGACCCTTTCACAGGGGTCACCTGAGACCATCGGAAAACACAAGTCAGATATTTACATGACGATTCATAACAGTAGCAACATAATAGTTAGGAAGTAGCAACAAAAATAACTTTATGGGGGTCACCACACCATGAGGAGCTGTATTACAGGGCTGCGGCAGTAGGAAGGTTGAGAACCACTGGCCTGGAGCCTCAGTGACCCCCTCCCGGATGTCAATGCCTTTCGGCTCTGGAGGGAGAGGCATGTCTCAAACTTGACCTTCGGAAAGACACTTAAATGTATGGCTCTAATCTGAAAAAAGTGGAGGTAACTAATAAGACCTTGCAATGACTCTGGCCCAGAGTTTATCAAATCCTGTAAGGGTTTGACTACCAATAGCCTGTGTCCTCGGGGCCAAAGGTGAATTAGAGGAAGGAGGTACGTGAGGGCTGGCAGAAACAAGGCCAGTGGTTTCCACTCAGAAGGGCTGGGGGGTGAGGCTGTCCTGAAATAGGGGTTCCCTGGGCCCCTCCTCACTTTCAACCAATTAGTACCAACTTTCAGTCTTATATCCTTTTATTAATAGGCCCCGACGTAACATTTTATTTAATGTACCTTTCCCGACTTAAATTTTTTTTTGTATATTAAAAAGCAATCGAGCTAGTCCTACTCCATCCATTGCAGCTGAGGCCACTGATGTTTAGAAAGGCAAGTGGATCTCCCCAAGGTCACACAGTGTTTTGGCTAAAAGCTATTTCTTCTTTTCCTCCTGTGAAAACTCAAAATATGGGCCAGCTGCCCAGTCCGCCGGGCACTCGCTCTTCTGAGGCCTGGGTCAGCCCTTAGTCCGTCCGGGGCCACCGACCTGGCCATGCTCATTTGCTCTGAGGACTTCCTGGTGTGTGTTTGTAAAGTAAAACACTGTTCAGGGGATGGGGGGCGGGGGCAGAGCTGAGTTAAGTGGTCTTACGTGCTCAGTGTTCTCTTCCCGCGCCGTCGGCCTGCACGGCTCCTTCTCTGTCCTGACTTTATGCATCCAAGGCAGCCTTGCAGAGGACACGAAATACACTAGTGACGGCAAAGGAGGGCAGCTGGTCCCCCACCTGCAGGGGAAGCTAATGCAAACACCATTTGGAAAACATGCGTTTGAGGAACGTAAGACCCAAAGACATGGAAAGCGTTAGGAGAGTGAGGTCTCTCTTTTATTTTTCTTTCATCTGTGAAAACAACTTTCGTTTTGTTAACTTTCAGGAAAACTAGCCAATAAATAAAACACCCAAGTGAGAATATCAATAACATTTTACAGTTACTTGTAGTGGTCATTTTGGGTAATTTCCTTGTGTCACCCTTTGTTTACTAGAAACGTCTTCCCTTGGCTTTGCCACAGATGATTGGCATCCTATCATGTAGTTTATTTCTAAAAAGTAAATCTGCACCCACCAAATGTCCAGTGTCTTGCTGACCTTTCGTCTAAAAAGTTAGCTGCTCAGCCCAGCCTCCCAATTCTGCCCCGAGGTGCTGCCCCACCAGCCTGGGCCTGCCGCCCCTCCCTTGTGGCCTGCTCTGCGGAAATGGAGCATAATTAGCCTCCTGAGACTTGGCTCCCTTTCAGCTCTTCTTGGTTACCTCCTCTCTGCCAGTCACTTCACCTACCATTTCTATTTCTAACCCCTGTTTCTGCCCCTGTTCTCGACGGGACCAACACATACGCTGGAGCTGAAATGTTTGTTAACTTCCAAAGCTCAACTAAATTCATACACACTGAGATTTCTCACACGGGAAACTTAGATTCTCTTTCCAAAAAAGGCAAGTATTTAATGACTTTATTTAGGTACATATAACCCCCAGAATTTAGAGGTAAATATTGGCTCTCAAGCTATTTAATCACATGTATACAGATATTCTCTAAAAAATCCTTTGGGTGTCCTATATACCTGTATGCCAACATTTAGATTTTTGCTTTTGCTTCCTCTGTTCCTAGAAGACTTAGAAAATATTTAGTCCCCTTAACTCCCCCCCTAAAAAAGAGAATTCCTAAGAGATTGCAATAAAGCACGTCTAAACATATTAATTAGTAACATGCAATACTAAAGTGGTTTGCTGATTCCCTTGACAGTCTTTTCAGTTATTTACTAGGATTAAGATATTGAACTTGATCTCAGGTAAATCTCTAGGGTAGGGACATTGTTGTCATTGAGTGATTATAATGTCAATGCCACTTGGGATCAATGAAATGACATGAAGGAAAGGTTTGACCCTTGTCAGAGTTTGGAAAACGTTCTCTTCAGAAAGCTTTGATGCAGGACAGATCACCATGTGTACTTAGTATCTGGCAGGTTAAAATAACTAATCTTTATGCTAAAGGGGCTCTTTACAGGGTTTGCCTCAAGGTCAGGTCTGTTGGATGTACATTTTTAATTAGAACTCACAGAGATTAGTCCTCACATTGCATAATGAGAGGGAGGAGTTTGTCACTTACCGGAAACAGTCCCTTGTCCTTGTTTTGCAAATCCAGCCCTCTTGGCAGAGAGATGAAACTATATACTTCTTCATTTAATTAGTTTTGTGCATTGTTGTCTTTTCTATTTAGGATGAAACTGTTGCCATTCTCTCCCATTTGAATGCACTTAGAAGTGAAGTTCATCCCCATGAGAGATGAATTTGTAGTTTGCAACACATGCCCACCCCTAGCAGTACTCTTCTCCAGGGTAGTACCCGCATTGCTGCTGGGCTCGAGGCTATGTTATTGAACTCTCTGTGACTGGTTTAGGCAAATCCAGATACCTGTCTGGAGCCAAGGGTGGTGTTAACTTCCCCTTGAGTCACAGGGCTCTGTCGGGGGACATAGAGATGCTGGAATAAACTCAGGAACCTCTTAGGAGAGGGAAATGCATACTTGGTAGGCAGCCAACAGTGTCAAGTACAGTTCTGTTCTTGCAATTTCCAAGGTCATCTGTTTTTATTCCTTAAATATGAAAGTACTCAGCCTTTTTTCAAGGGCTCAAACACAATATTGGTCCTTTAAAAATCCATTCCCCAAATTATTATACTCTTTGGTCCCCCCTGACACCCCCCCCCAAATAAGTGCTCTTTGAAGCCAGGTGTCAAACCTGGCTCATCAGAATATTCTTGGCACCCAGCACAGGTTCATGGGCCCTCATAGGCACAGAATATTTACAGAAGAAATATATAGAATCCCTCCAGGATTCAAGGACTTCAGACTTTGTGTAAAACAAAACAAACAAAAAGCCAGACCTACCGTGCCTTGACACGGGTACCCCTGTGCTGGGGTGACCTCTTTTCCTCCCCATTTTCTGCATTGGCATTTTACTCTGGTTTTATGTCTAGGAGGTCAGTGATGACCATACATACAGGCTGACCAGATATCCTGTTTCAAATGGGGCATAAAACAACAGCAGTTTCCCGTTTCAAATGGTACGTCTGGTCAGCCTACCATACATAGCATGTTTCATTTCTTAACTCATCATTAATATACCTTAATTTTTAAATTGATTGTCTGTTTATTCCTGTTTTAACCCATCCCCTTAAGTCTCTTACCCCTCCTGTACACTTCCAGGATAAGAGAGAGGGGAAGGAGGATGGAAAATGGGAGTGCACTTTAGCAGAGCGTGCATGCATTCTCTGCGTTTCTTCCACCATCACCGTGGTGGGTTGACCTCACTCGTCCCATTTAAAAGGTAAACCAAAAATGGTCATCAGCAAGCACTTTTTCTAACATCTTTGTGTTATCTATTGCTGCTGTAACTAATTGCCACACACTTAGTGGCCTATAACCCCCCCGATTTATTCTCTTCCGGCTGTGGGGGTCAGAAGTGCAGAATGGCTCTTACTCGGTTAAAACCCAGGCATCCACAGGCTTGTGATCCTTTTGGGGGCTCAAGACAAGAGCCGGTTTCCTTACGTTTTTGAGCTTCTGGAGGTGCCTGCCCGCATGCAGTGACCCATGCGTGGCCCTGTCCTCCATCTGGACAGCCAGCAGCAGCATCTTCAGCTCGCTCTCCGACTCTGGACCTTTCTGCCTCCTCCCATTTTTAACGCATCTCCCACTTAGGAAACAAAAAGTGCAGCTCGCCGCCTCACTCATTTAATTTTACAAAAACATACTCTTTGAGGCTGAAGCAAATCTGAGTGGTTTGCAATGTGAAAATACAAAAACTGTTCTTGGAGGTATTTCTAAACACATTTGTCTCTAATCCTAATGTAACAGTTTTTAATAATTGGGGGTCAGGTTATCTCGGGGTAAACGCTGCAGCCACAAGTGCTGCTGGTGGCGAGAATTCGTGGGGGAAACAGGAAATGGGTTAGGGATCCTCATGATTACGTTGAGTCCATCACGATAATCCAAGGTAATCTCTGCATCTCAAACTCATTCATTTCACCTGCACAGTGCCTTTTGGTATGTTAGGTGGTGACAGGTTGTGAGGATTAGGAAGTGGGAACCTTGGGGGCCATTTTCCTGCCCACCGCAGTCAGAGACCCCTCCCGTGGTCTAACAGTCCGCTTCCTCTAGTTTCTCCCGTATACACAGGGAAAAGGCGTTGGCTCCTTTGAGTGTAATCCTGATGTATCCGCCTTGGACGTCACCTGCAGAAGTACCTCGGTACTCGTCATCAATTGGTTCTGGGAGGCACAACGCATATCAAAAATGACGAGTCCCAAACAACCTTTTCCCATGAGGAGCCATGGAAATAGACGTAATGCATTCCCAAACCCAAAACACACCAAATGACCACAGGAGCTAAGATAAGACCGCAAGGGGACGAATGTGCACAGGACAAGGGCTACCGCGCGGCAGACGCGTGACCCCTTGTTTCGGCTGGGAAGGGCGGCAGGTCACCAGGCAGTTGACACCAACAACTTCCAGCTTGCATGTCGAGTACCAAACGACGAACAAGGAGCGTGATGACATTTTCACGCCAAAATGCGTCAAGAACCAAATCGGAGTTTCAAAGCAGTCGCGTCCCGAGGTGGGACGGCGTTTATGTTCATGAAGAACTCACTAACCTCGTCTGTGACGGTGTGGACCAACCGCCGCTGCTAGGTGTGCAGCAACGACGAACGCTGGTGGGAATGATCGTGCAATTGCAGAATGGGGGGGAGGCGGCCCCTTGGCCACTGACACCTGGGAGTTTTAGAGGTTTGCAAATTCGCCCTGGGGTGACACGCTCCATGAACTCAGTCTTCTCACTTTTGTCTTTTAGGCTTATGTACAGAAGTACATTGTGAAGAATTATTTCTACTATTACCTATTCAGATTTTCAGCCGCTTTGGGTCAAGAAGTGTTCTACATCACGTTCCTTCCCTTCATGCACTGGAATATTGATCCTTATTTATCCAGGAGACTGATTATCATATGGGTTGTAAGTATTAATAATTATTTACAAATCACTACTACTTTTGCAACAGCTGTCTGCTTTAGTAGTCAAGTGCTCTGCATATTTGTTTTTTTTTTTAATAAGAGTTGAATTTTTAACTGGCTTATTTTGGTAAAATAAGAAAGGTTTAAAAGCTATGTCCACAACCTCCTTTGTTTGCAAAAACCAAATCTGTGGATTTTGCGTACTTTTGGTGTACGAGGGCCGCCCAGAAAATAATCCATCCGTAGATGCCTATATTTTTCATATGACACGGCTGGATACTTTCCAGACAGCCCTTGTCCACCTCCCGATGGGTGAGTGAAACTAGAACAGGAGAGAGTGATGTGCAGAGAAGAAAGGACCTTTCTGAGGAGCCATGGAGGGCCATGAAGTGCATCCTCCCACGGGGCCCATTTTAGTAAAATTAGGTGAAAAGCTGAAACCAGAAGCTGTTGACTAATAACTCAAAGTGGTATTAAGTAACTGCTCTGTGCACGTTGGAGAGAGAAAAGCACCCAAGGCCGGCACCGTCCCTGAGGGCACATCTGGTATCGAGGGGCAGCTGGCACATACACAAAAACCCAATGACGCTTCCAGGTAGAGAGGTGGAGTCCCTTGGGATGTTTTACTTGGGACCTTGTTGTTTAACTTCTTTCAGGACCCAAGAAGCTCTTTTTTTTTTTAATTGTAGGAAATGGTTGATATTTGCAAGGCAGCAAGGCTTGTTGCAATGTGTGGGTTTTGGGATCAGACAGGCCTGGGTTCAAGGGCAGCTTAGTCACTGAACTTGTCTGGGTGCCTTGTCCTCAGCCTCATGCTCCTCATCTGTAAAATGTTGTTAATAATGCACATCTCCTGGAATCATTGTGAAAACATACCCAGCATGCACAGAGCTTGGGGCCCGGCACGTGGGAGGGCTCTACAGGTCACTACTGGAGAGGACGATAATCCATCGTGACTAGTCCATGAAGGTGAAGGAGCCTCTAAGAACAACCAAGTACAAGGTCAGAGAGGGAGCTTCAGGGACTGACAGCTGGCACTTACAATTCTGCACAAGAAACAGAAGTTCAGACGTGCTGGGCTGTGTAGAAAGCCCTTACGGTTCTTGTGTGGCTCTGCTCTGTGAAGCTGTGTGGCCTGAAGCAAGTGACTGCCCCACTCTGGGCTTTATTTTTCTCATCTGTAGGACAAGTTAGAGTAGCCTTGATCGGGAGCCATAAATTCAAATGTCCTCAAAGGCAGGGGAGAGAAGTAAAATCATGAAGTCCTAGGTGGGAGAGGTGGCAAGGGTTGTGAGGGTACGTGAGAACTAGTGTGACCACCCTAGAGGGCAGCAGCTGTCCCTCTGTCCCAGCTGGGACTGCCAGGAAGAAAAACATGCTGGAGTTGCCAGACCTGTTTTTCATGTGAAATCTCCCAGATTTTCAATGCAGGCTTAAATTTTAAAAACAGTACGTGCCAACTGAATGCAGAAAACTTGACGTCCAACCACAGGAGGCAAGGTTTGGAGCCGCCAGCCTAAAGGAGTGCGAAGACCCCCTAGGACTGATGGTTCGGATTATTTGGCCCCGAATTCTTCCCATTTTCTCTTTCTGTTTCCCTTTCCCCACCCCCATTGTCTGGCCAGTCCTCTTCTGAAATCTAGCCTCTGTCTAAAAGCATGACCCAGAAGTCTGAGAAGGACATGCATCTTACACAATGGTTAGTGCCATTGTCCCTCTGCCTAACTGAATCCTGCTTCCAAACATGCAGAGCACTGACAGCCACTGGAGCAGGTGGGGTGGGGGGTGGAGAGAAAGTGGGGGGCAGTCCTTCTGTTCCTGTCTGAAATGCATGAGAGACCCATGGTGTTTGAGGTTCTTTCCCTGTCATATACTTTGATACATACGTACATACACACGTACATAATGAGAGGGAGGGAAGGAAAGGAGGAGGGAGGGAGGGAGAGAGAAGCCAGCTTTTGTGGTGGTGGAGTGGGGCCAATGCAGTTACGTTCTTTTAATAACCTGGGAATATCATGTGACATGGGCAGTCAGCTCAAGGCCCATTATCGCCCCGCTGAGGATGGAACACGTTTCCTGAGGGGCCAGGAAGACCTTAGGACCTGATGGGAAGCAGTGGTCAGGGGACTCTCTGATTGTCATTATTGGTTGGTTTTCTGCCTTGGAGTCCTCATTTCAAAGTGCTCAAAGGATCTCCTTTTGTCAGAGAGTGGGCAGAAAAAATCGTGACCTGAGAAAAGAAAGCACAGCCTTTCGGTGTGCAGTTTGTCCCGAGCTTTGGTGACTTGTCACTTGCTTTTAAAAATGGGTGGCTGGCCAGGTCCACAAGGCACCCACGCTGAAAGTTGCGTGTTCTAGGTGGTCAAGTGTCTCCGTAAGGCAGTATGTGTGGTCCTGGCAGTTCTGGTGGAGAGGTGGAGCCTGTGGGGGGGGTGGTGGGTGGGGAGGGGGGCGAGGTAGGGCGTGGGGGACGGAGAGTGGAGAGATTGAGAGACAGAGACTGAGATGGACAGAGACAAATTAAGAGAGAAAGAGAGAGAGGCAGATTGAGAGGGAGAGGGAGAAAGGGAGACAGAGCGATTGAGACGGAATGGGGGGTGCTCTGTGCCACAGAGATAATAAGGAGAGATGCCAGATTTGGCTGCAGTTTTGAAGGCGGACAAAGAGAAGGGAAATCCCTGGTGGTGTTGGGGGTTGGGAGGGAAGTGGGGAGCAGGGTGAGGTTCTTGTCAGCTTCCTGCTGAGGCGGTCTCTGCTGTCAGGGATGTCCCCAATTTGGTGGCTGCCTCCTCAAGGGCTGAGGATTAAATGTTCATTACCTAAGGGGCGGAGCTCGAAGGTTGTAACTTTAAACGTCTTACCTCACCCAAAAGTCTTTGGAAGGCAGCTGCATTCAGGAGTGCCAAACTCGTGTCCAATTCTTTATTAATTGGACAGTTGTCATGGGATGAAGTCCCAACAGGTTTTATTGCTTTTAAAAGTCATTTGTTCTACGAGGAGTGTGACTCATGTAGTCTGAAGTAGCTTAGCAGAACTTATGGTTCCATTAACTGCTTTCTCATCATAATCCTAATTGTTCCTTCCTTCTATTGTACATGTTTTATTGCTTTTATTGACATCTATGTTCATTATCTTGTTCATTATCTTATGTAATCTTCCTAGTGTTGGCTTTGTATCATTTTCATCATCATTATTGTTACTTCGACTAACAATAAGCACGTCGTGCTCGTCCGTGGAGCCCTTATAAGGCCTTTCATGGTAATAGTGCTTCAGATATTTTACCTCATTTAATCCTGCCAGCAATCCTGCCAAGAGGTCATTGCCAGCCCGTTTTACACATAGCAGATCAAATACCTTGCCAAAGACCACACTGGATTACATGGCAACGTGGATGTGATCCTGCCCCCTTAAGACAAGCTTGTCCACCCTGCAGCCCACAACGCTTTGAATGCAGCCCGACACAAATTTGTAAACTTTCTTAAACCATTATGAGATTTTTTTTGCAACATTTTTTTTTTTTTTTAGCTCATCAGCTATCACTAGTGTGAGTGTATTGTATGTGTGGCCCAAGACAGTTCTTCTCCCACTGTGGCCCAGGGAAGCCAAAAGATTGGACACCCTTGCCTTAAGGCCTTCTGTGCTAGTGAGGGCCACCTTGGTATTTCTTAGAAGACACAGCTAAATGACATGAATTCACTGATGACTTTTTCTTTAACGAGATGTTAAAGATGAGGCTTTAACCATTAAAATGACTTGCCAATAGTCTTTCATCACATGTTTGATATGGTTGTGTTTAAGGTTTGCCTGTATGCCATGTTTTAACTCTGTATTCTGTCACACAGAAGTGTCTTTTACATGCATTTCCTGACAAGTCAAAGATATTTCATCAGGACAGTTTAGATAAGCTTTTGTTAAGTTAGCTCTGAAGACATTAATCAAGTCATTATTTACCTTATCTGTCACTTATCAAGGTTTTTAATCTGTGGTTGGATTCAATAGAATGTTCGACCCTGGAACAGAAAAAGTGGTGAATGGGTTATCTAATTCCAAGCTCATAAAAAGAGATTATACATAGTGCTTCAGAAAGAGCTGCTGTCCAACTGGCCACCGAGTGACTGTCTGATCTCTTGACTGCCGTTTTGGCCCCACCAAAAAATAAAATAAAGGCGTTCAAATACTATTGTTGTTTCTCAAAAAGGTTAAAGGCAGTTTCATTGGAACTTCGTGATGTTCAGCTTTGTGACATGAGGCAAAAATCTCACTTTTTGCTAAATAAAGTTGTTCTCCATTTTGTAAAACAGCAATGCAAATATTGATGCCACAACTGATCCTTGGGAGGCTCATTTTCTCTGCTCTTATGATATTTTACTTTTTTCTATTCTGCCTCTTTTTACGGTATTTCATGGCATTCAAGTTGAGATGCACCCCAAAATTGGGAAAAGTAGATAAAGTCAAAATCAGGAGGAATACAGATAGAATGGGAGATAATGGTCTGGTCCAAAGTTGAACATAGCCTGCTGATTCACAGTGGAGCCACTGTGAATTTTTCTTTGAACTTTGACCAAACCAGAATGAAATTACATTTTCCAGTGGGAAATATTAGGCTTATTTCTGAAAGGAAACCTTTCCTTGCGACATAGGATTTGAGAGAAGCGTTAGGGTCAGTGATGCACATGGCTAAATGATTTTCCTGGAAATCCTGTTTGGTTTAATTGCCCCTCACCCGTGTGAGAATACTCAGTGTGATGCTTCCTCGTGGATTGTCATTCTTTAATTACCGCAAATGTAAGCAATGAAAAAGGATATCTCAGTCCATTTCCATTTCATTTTTAGTTCAGGTGAAAACACTTTTCAGATTGTTATTAGCCATTTGTATTATCTTGTGTGTTGTCAGTCTGCCTTTTGAGTATTTTTATTTTTAAATTGACTTTCACCAGTTATGAATGTAAAACGATACTGAACCATTGATTTTCCATGTCTCAGAGGAAATGTGTCTCTATAAAAAGATTTTTTTAAAAGTTGAAGACTTTGAAAGATGGTATATGGGTTTTTAGTGTCATCAATAGTGACCTAAGAAAGCCCTTTAAAATAGAATTTTAATGCTTTTGTTCTGTGTGTTCACTTTCATTTGGGCACAGACCTCACCACTCCCTGTTGTCTTACCGTTTGTGACCTCCCTGGTTCTTTTAAGGCATTTGAATTTGAGACTCCAGTCTTCCGGCATTTCATCTTTCCAGCCTGCTGTGTCCCTCGTAATATGATAGCTAACTTGGGGGTGACCAGCCCTGAGAAAACCAGGTCCATGCCGCCTGCACTCCAATAAGGTTGAAATTTGTCTTTGAGTTTTTCCTTGCCTTTTTTCTATTAGTTTTGAAAAAAATTAACCTACTATCAAAAGATAGATTCTCCAGCATCCTATGTATGGTTCTTTTAAAGTAATTGTTGTCATTTCCAAACAAGTTCCTTCAGTTTTTCTGATTGTGTTGAAGGCCTTGGTTGCTTCTGAGCGTATCCAGGTAGGGTTAATCTCTCTCCTAATAATTCGTGGCTTTTGATGACCTTCCTGATCAGAAGCAAGGAGTGTATTTGGGGGTGGGGAGGCTGCTTCCACCTCCGTCAGCAGCTGGAAGGTTTGGTCTGAGGTTCACGGTCCTGCAGTACCACCAGGAAAGGAACACCAGGCTGAGGTGTAGAGGTGGTGGTTTTTGGTTTCCAGAAACAGGGACCCCTCAGATGAGCTCAGGAAAGGGAGGACTTATGAGATTACAAGGAATCCCCTAAGAACAAGACCCTCACAGGAACTGATGCCAGTGAACCATTAACCATTTGGCTGTCTGCTACAATTAAGCTGTCACTCCACATAGCTGCTGCTTCACCTCCCGGTGCCAGCTGGTAACTTTCCAACCATGTTTCAGTTCAGATTTTCAAGACAGTCTGACCCAGTTCCTGGGAAGCATGACGGCATCCACGTCGGGCCAGTGTACACATTGGCGGTCCCTGCTCCAAACAGCTGCGTCGCGGGTGGGGCGAGTCAGGGATCTGGGGCACAGAGCCGCGGGTCAGGTCGGAAGCTCAGGAGATTTGGTCTGCAATCTTCAAGGTGCTTCACGATGCTGGCCTGCAGTGTCTCTAGCCTTAAATTGAAAGGACCCAGCTAGAGGATCCTGGAGGCTTGTACCATGGTGATGAGCCTTCTTATGGGTTCACCACATGACACTTCACGGAAGTCCATCCGTGGCATGAATGAGGAGTAAAAGAGTGAAAGATGGGCAGGATAACATCAAAAAAACAACAACAACAGAAGGCATGTCAAATTTTGGCAGATTGGATGCTGATGTGGCCTTATTTACAGTAGACTCCCGGTGAACCACGCCGGATAAATGTAGTAGAGTTTCTTCGGGGTTTGGTTTTTTTTGCCGGTTGCATGAGAGTGCTGGTTGCTTGACGTCTGGTTAATGGAGAGTCTACTGTATTCTGTCTCGTGTTGTGAATCTCCTCACTATTAGATAGTATATTTGAACTACATCTCAAACCCATGGCTAAATAATTGTTAGATGGTTTAATGTTTTGTATTCAGCACGATTAGAGGAGGGCTTTAAAAGAAAATGCTTGGTGAATATAGATTCCTTTTTTATTTTTCTTGTTTTTGGACAATCAAAATCCTGGTGATAAGGAAGCCATAAGAGCAGAATATTTCTTTTGCTGGGTCCCTCTGTTCCTACTTTTCCAAGTCAAATGAATGGGGGTTGGCAAGTTCATATCACACACATTTTGATTATTGGAAGCTAGCTAGCTGGTATCTACAGGACAAAGCAGACCTAAAATTTACACTTAAATTGTGCCAACCATCTAGAGAATGCCTAGCTGCAGCAAAGTCCAGGGGATGAGCTTCTAAAACAGCCCCACACATTGGTTAAGAGGCGAACTTTGTTGGTGTGTGGAACGGCAGTAGCGTGTCTGGGTGCGGGCAGGCCGCCATCTGGCTGTGTCGCGCTGGAGTCGGGTAGAAGAAGCGGAAACAGCCTGCCCATCCCTGAAATTCACAGCCCCTAGACCGGGGTCAATTTTAGTGCCAAAAGATGACTTTAAATGTGATTATCTCCTAATCCTCTGTTTAAACCGCTACCACCGTTCACTTCAAAAGATTGCCTTGCTTGTTAAGTTGGCTCTCGCTTGAGATTAATGAGTCCTGAAAAGTATTCAACAATGGCCAGATTGTAACCCTCGCTGACTTGCATGGAACGGAATGGAATCAGGCGTCAGAGATTCTGCCCCGTGCCTCTGAAGTAGAGTCTTGTAATTTAGCCTTAGTTAAATATTAAGTAAATGTCTCTAGGGGGTTTGTTGTGCAACCTGTATTGGCTTGGTTTTGAAGCACAAGAAAAAAACCTTTTGGTTTTCGTGGAGGTTTTAAAAAGCCTTTAAACTGGACTCCCGTGGTGGAATGGACGGATTTGGACCTCTCTAATTGTCACCGTCATTACCTGAAAAATGATTCCCAACCCACTCTTTTATGGTGACGACTGGAGAATGTGCCCACATTCTTTTCTAAGTCTCCTGCCACCCTCCCTCCACTGTCCCTGCTCCCGCGAACCCGTAAGACTGCAATGGGTCGTGTTTGGTTTGGTTTGGTTTAGAGCAAGCTAAATTGTAATCCTCCCAGATAGAGACCAGCACCCTCCTCCTCCCCTTCCCACCCCACAAACATCTCCTCTAAACGCTTCCCCTAATGTGTCTCCTGAACATGTGATTGTGTCAGAGTTTAGATATGGAATTGTCTGAGATGCCAAGGCCCTGGAGGCAGGATGTCTTGGATCTGCTAAAATGATGTGAAAAACAGAAGGTCTTATACAGAGTTTGATGTGCAGTGAGTCCTTCTCTTCTCCCTTTGGTTCTGTGGTAGCTTTTAAAGTCATATATCGAGAAATACAGATAGCATTTGCCGGGTCACATTCAGACCCCAAACCAAGGAGCATCCTGGTGCGTCAGAGCATGAGTTCAGTTTCTCTCTGAATCCAGCTGGAGTTGGGCTGGCAGGGGAGGCTCTGGCCCCACTGCCTACAGGCAAAGCAGGTCCCTGGAGATCTTTACCAAGCACCTTTCTGGACTGGACTTTGTCTCAGTTCGCTCCCATTCATTTATACCACAAAGGGAAAGAAAATGAGCTCAGCATAGGCAGTGGGGACCTTTCCTTCAGAGGAACTTCTCAAATAAAATCATAACCACCCTATAGTGTTTTGACCAATCCATTTCATTTGCAACCGAGACTGCATGCTTGAGTGGATAAGGTTCTCATAGCAGCAGCTGGTGGAGCCTCCTCTCTACACCACACACTTTACATACAAGACCCCCATTTCACGGATGAGAAGACTGAAACCCAAGGAGGTGAAGGGACTTACCCAAGGGGACATACTAGTAAGTAGAATAGGTAGTGTTCCACCTGGTTCTGTCTCCCAATGCCATCTGTTCCTTCCCCCTGTGCCATCTTGTTTCAAATGGCTAAACTCCATGCCCTACCTCAATCCAATTACCGTATTTTGTCATGTATAATGTACTCTTGTGTATAAAGCACACCCACGTTTTTAGCCCAGACTTTCAAGAAAAAAACCTTTTGTTTTAATTTTTAATTCAAATTTTTATTTGTTTATATTTAGGTACTTGTCTTCTATGTTACAAAGGAATTTTAGCATTTATTTTTAAAAATATTACGGTACAAGAAATTTTATGTAATCGATAGTTATAAAACACAAGAACAGATACAAGGTACAAGAAATTTTATATACAAAAATATGTTTAGATAAAAAACCCAAAAAACCCCAATTATTGTATTATTCCAGGGTATTATTTTGCATATGGATGTTGTTATTTATTTCTAGAGTTATACTTTTAACTCATACGCATAAATAAAACCATTTATATAGATATGGAATTAGCACTATCCATGTGTAATGCACATCCTTATTTTTCCGTCACAAATTTGAGCAAAAACATGATACATCATACACAGCAAAATATGGCATTCAGAAATATACTTGGCCTCTTTGGCTAGAAAGACTGTATATCATCACAATCTCATTTGCAAATGTCCTTTATGTATGAGAGCCATGTCACAGATCTCCCAGACATGCGCCTTCCAATTCTCTGTGCTGTGGTCCCTGTTGAGTACCCCCCCACACTTGTCAGACTCCATGTCCCAGACTTTTTACAGTTCCCCGAAAGTCCTGGGCATCACAGGGGCCTAAGAAGGTGGAGAGGGGCCTTGGGAGCCTTTGTCTCAGGGCTGGAGGCCTTGGGAGCTGCCTGCCGATCCCGTGGACTGGTTCCTTATCCCAGTTTGCAAGGCAGCCAAGTGGAAAAGAAGGCGTGAGGATGAGAGTGGCCCTTTGTCCCATCGGGAGCTGGGGGTTTGATCCAAAGGGAACTGTTCTTGCCTGAGGAGACAGAACCTGCTGGGGAAGGCCCAGCGTTTTTCTTGTCAATGTGCCTTGTCCTTCCCGGGCCTCTCGCCACGGGGTGCCTTCATCTGCCCTCATTCCATGCCTGTCCAGAGTGGCCCCCACCTCTTCCCACCGCCCCCATGTAGGGGATGAGCAGCCTTACATTCCTCAGCATGGGAGGTATCCCCTGGGCTGGGAAGGGAAGCCTTTTATCAGTTAAGTGCTCTACCAGTTTACATATGGAAGTTTCTGGAAGCTTGAGAGCTGCCAGACAAACCCCGTCTTACTAACCTAATGCCTGCCATCTCTCCTCTTTTTCTCCTTATGGCCGTGCAGTGCTTGGCCTTCCCCATGGGAGCCTGTTGTAGCCTCCTCTTCCCGGTGTATGGAAACCAGGGGACACCCTCTTCAGTTAGAGGGCGCTGCCCCCCACACACCGGCTCTGACCGTCCCTCTCCTTCCAGGCCCAAGTGCCGCCAGATGCTGGTGAGACCCTTTTGCCCTCAGTGGTCCTGGACGATGGCCCAAGGCACTGCATTTGCTTTGGGGAAGTTGGTCCTCAGCCATGTGAGGGTTAAACTAGGAAACTGAGGCTGGTCTCTGACTACCGGAGCACCAGCCCGCTCTCTCTGGGTCTCCAGCCTCCCCCAGTGGTCCTGGCCCTGGTGTTCGTCTTGTGGGGCTGCGTCCAGCTCACGTGCTATTACCATGTGGGTGAGGGGTCTTGAATATATCATTTTCAGGGAGCCATGGTATAACCGCTTATGAATGAATAACGTTGGAAATCCGTACCTGTAAGCCCCCTGTGGCTGTGCCGGCACAGTGTGACGATGGCTCAGATGAGCGTGGCCTCTAGGCCAGCTTTCACAGCCGTGACAGCTCTGAGCGCAGCGCTAGCCAACACGCAGTGCGTCCTGACTGTGCGCTGCACACGGGGCTGGGGACTTTGTAATTGTTACTGAGTGACGTCGAGACAGTACCATTATTCTCATGTTGAAGGTGAGGGGACAACAGGAGGAGGCCAGCCGAGCTGACCAGCCAGGAGGGCGCAGGGGCGGGACTTGAACCTGTGACTGGTCCTAGAATCCTGGCTCTGAACCACCGCAGTCTGCACTCGCCTTTTCCTTTGATTATGTTAAATACACTCTGGCTTTGCGTGTGTACTAACCTGCTCGATTCATTTTAGTTTTTTACATTACAAGTAGTGAGCCACATTAGTTTACAATCGAAAACATTAGAAGAAAAAGTTTTCTAAATCCACCTCATTTATTGTTTGAGGGTAATTTACTGTTTCCATCATTTGTCTCTCTCCCTCATCGAGGTCTAAATGACCCAGCAACTGAGCCTTCCAAGACAGCAAGACTTCAAAAGGGTAAGGCCACCTTTGAGTTGGTCTCCTCCATCTCTAAAAACGAAACATTGTGCTGTGATTCAAATCCGGTAAGGCATTTCATCCAACCGTTGTTCAGTCAAAACCTTCTTATTGTCCACCATCACGTGGGCTTCCGCCTCAGGGTGGAATGTAGAAATTGCAAAAAAAAAAAAAAAAAAAAGGGTTCAGAGGGAAGGGCCTGGATGTGGGCCCGAGGGCCTGGCAGGCTCCAGTCAAGCCTCTCTCATTACAAAGGGTCACGAGGAGGTGATAGCCCTGTTTTGGTCCTGTTGGAGGGGCGCCGACTGTGATCGACGACCCCTCCAAGTAGTTCATCACTCGGACAGTCCGTGGCACCCTGCTCTCTCCCCCTTGGCTTTGCCTGGGCTGTCCGGCCACCCACTTTGGCTCCCTGCAGTGAACAGGCGCAGGGGACCCTTTGGGACTCTCGCCCTTCCCCCTCAAAGGCTCACTCCTCAGGACAAGAGCCATCAAACTCCAGGGACGAGAGGCCGTTCTTCGCTGCCTGGTCGTGAAGCTGTCCTGGCGTAGATGAGGGGGGAGCAGCAAAGATGGGGTGAGGATGACAGGACAGTCTTTTAGAGGAAAGCCATTGTTGCAGCCAAAATGAAAAGGAAACTGGAGACTATTTACCTATCTGTAACCCCTTGTCCAATATGGTGTACACCGTTTTCATATGAAGGGGTGGTGAGTGACATTGTTTTGCTTGAGCTCTAAAAATTGGTGTCACTATGTTTTGACCCCAAACTGGCCATCCCATGGAACTCACTAGACCAGAGGTGTCTTGGCAGGGGAGCCGGAGCCTCAGGGCGCCAGTACCCCTGATGGGAACATAGAATGTGAATGTGTCACCTCAGGCCTGACTCGGTGTATGTCTGGGGCCTTTGGATGGCAGAAAGGTGTTACCAGCAGGGGGAATTAAACCCCAAGATCAAGGGCACGGATCCTTCAGTTACTCTGCCAGAGAGGTTTCATTCAGGAGGTGAGGTCCTCCCTCTGTCTCCAGGGCTTTGGTGCTGCGTCACATGCAGAAGAGACTGTCACAAGGCTTAATTACACATGTCCCAGGAGAGAGCTGAAATCCCAGACCAGGGCCAGCTACTCACAAGCGAGATGTGGAGTTTGAGGGATGGTGGGGACAGCGGGGGGAGCAGGGCAGTAACGACAGTGAGTCCTAGCTTTCACCTGAATGTCCATTTTCAGTCGGGAAGGGAGAGAAGTGGTAACCAGAAAAGTCTGGGGCTGAGAGCACGCAGTGAGGAGTAAATTGGGGTACTGATGAACGTCCAGCTCACCGAGGGTGTTACAGAGCTGATGCACTGGGGTCGCTAGCCTTTGGACGGATTTGGACACACAGACTTGGTAGCCACCCTTGTTCGTGGGCGTCATGCTGACCACTGTTTGAAATGAGTGTGACATTGGCTCTGCACAGTGCTGATAGCTCAGCCTGTGACATCAACCTGAGAATGGAAATAGATGGTGTGTAAAGAAACAGGAGAGTCCCTCCGGCTGTGCCCTGCACTGGTTGAATAGATAGATATGCAGGGTGGCCTCACCGAAAACTCACATCATCTGCATGGTCATAAGTGAATTTTCTTCCCTACATCCTGTGATTATGGCTCCCATTATCTTATTAGCCTGCATATGGGGTTTTGCTTCTTATGCATTTCCTGAGCTCTCCATTTCCTTCCCAGACGCTTAACTGGTAATTCGGTTTGCTGGGGGCTGCCGCCTGACAGAGCACCTCATCATGAAGTGCTGCTTCCCCCCAGCACATGCACAGGCATTCTAGAATGAGGCAAAGCAGCCGGTAGTATCACCCTTTAGAGACAAGACTTAAACCTGGGGGTTCGGGGACAATCCTCTGCTATTCCGATCGCCAGGTAGTTAGCTCAATGTGAAATTCTTTGCCAACTGAGAGAAGTGGGGTGATTTGGGCATATGAAAGGCAGCAAATTCACCTAGAATGCCCCTAACCTTAAACTTTCTCAAATAAGGACCATTAGGTCAAGTGTTTTGGTTCTTTTTTAACGTTGCTTTCACAGTTAGAAATGGTTTTAGTCTCGGGGCATTACAGCAGGGGTTGTGTCAGTCCACACCTCAAATCCCACCTGCTCTCCGTGCCACACAGCTAACTGGCCACGGGAGACAAGCCCCTGTGACTAGCTTGACCGTAACTCAGAACTGGGGTACATGAGGTTGCGTGGCTTGGCACCTGAAGTCTTTAATCCTTCCAGAAAGAAACTTTTTAAAAAAATATTTCCTTGCGTGGCCACCACTTCAATATTTTCCAACTTTCGTTAAGGCAATGCAGACTGACAGAACCGTCACGTCAACCTGTAGCTCCCACGGGTCTTAAACCTTAAAAGTCGTCTTTTCACAACCGGAAATGGTCCAACTCTGACCAGATATATTAGGAGAGCTTAACGAGGTGTTCTGTGTTGACCTTTACCCTAAAATCAGGCTCATGGCCTATTAGGTCAGCTTGGTGGCCTCCGCCCCGACCTCACACTGAGGTTTCCTCATATCCAGCCGCTGTCACAGAAAGACAGGAGAGCACAGGGGTGGGCGCCTTTTCTCTTGTCTCAGGCTAATTCAGGACTAAACACTCTCTGAGGCTAGATGTAGTTCAGGGGACCTGAGCCTGAAGCCTAACTTCATAATATCTGTGATTTTTCCAACTCAGTGTTCCCCAGAAAATGGGGTTGCATTATAAAAACCCAATGCTTTAACCTACAGAGCTGCTTTCGTTGTAAGGTTTAGGTTTGGGGGTGTGGTGGAGGTAGGAGGAACCAGGCAAAAACATTTGTTTTAATGACCAATGCTTTTAAGATAAATGCTTCCTCAGTCTTGACGATGAAACACAAGTTTACCTCGGTGCTGCTAGAATGAACTGAGCTTTAAGAAAGGTCTGAGCAGGTGCTCTCTATGCCACTGTCACACGTTTTCTTATTGGCTAGGTGCATTCGTAGAACACAAGTGATAGAATTGTGAGACTATTTGGGAAAAGTGGATGAAAGAGAGAAATTGGCCTAGGGGAATTGGGAGAGTTGCTCAATTAATTTTTTTTTTTTAAAATCGCCAGACATTGGGATTGGTCCATGACAATGTCTTGGGAAATTTTACAGGTTATAAATTGGCAATTTAAATTTAAGCCTGTCAGTATCCTCTTCTTATGCCATTCATGGAGGAAAGAAAATAAGAAAATGGCTTGCCCAGGTCTTTTGAAGGTGAGAACAGTGCTTTCCTGAATTACTCCCAGAGCATATCCCATATTCACTTTATGGGCTACAGTTAGCATCACTGGTCTCTCCCATCTGAGTGGCTCCTGCACTGATGTACACGTCTCAGCAGGCGAGGATTGAGGGGAAGGCAGCAGCAGTTCATTGTGAGTTGCTGTGCTGAAAAGCTCTGGCTTCCTGTAGCTTAAGACAGCAGTGCTGGGCAGAATTTGGAGGCCAGTATGGTAGACTCTTACCCATGGGCATCGGTAGATGCCGGGTAAATGTACGCCACACTCTCAAGCAACCAGCAGAACTCCCAAGCAAATAGTTCCTGTTAACTGAGAATCTCCTGGATTGGAAATGCTTCATATTTGAAATGGTACCACAACTGAGAGAGTGTTTACTCCAAGTTCTGTCTTGAAATTTCTTCAAATAGCGTGGCATTGCCTTATAAAAATATGAATAGAAGGAACTGAAAAGTTGAAGCACTCTATGTCTTAGTTTTAAGCTTGTTCTTGAATGATACATAACTGATGTATGTCCAGTTGAAGAAAAGATATCCAGTCAACGATATCACTTAGCACAGCGGTGTCCAACCTTTTGGCTTCCCTGGGTCACACTGGAAGAACTGTCTTGGGCCACACATACAAAATACTCACACTAATGATAGCTGATGAGCTAAAAAAAAAAGTCACAAAAAATCTCATCATGTTTTAAGAATCTACATTGGGCCGCCATCAAAGCTGTCCCAGGCTGCAGATTGGGCATCATGCCTGAGTTTGAGCATCAGTTGGCCCTCATCACCTGGTCCGAAACGTTGCACTTCGGGGAGATGTAGGGAAACAGTGAAATTTTATAACCCTGATAAAAAGATCTCTGTTCCGACTATATAACCCACTCAAGAAGCGGGGGCGGGGGTGAGAACCAAGAGCCTTCTTGTGCGATACCATGAGGGATCGTGAGGAAGTCCTTCTGTTACAGCATAAGGACTGAAATGATGAATCACGCATTTTATTTAAAATATAAAATATTTCAAATGTACTCGGGTTGAAATAATACAGAGGAGAACATGGGCAGTGAATTCTTGCTTTGTCTTAAGTATTAAGAGCACAGAGTTACATTGGTTCACTTACCTTCAATACCCATGGGGGTCTTGAAGAGGGAGGGGAGTCCAACCATTGTGAGGCTTGTCCCATTGCAGGATGACAGAGGTCTCAAGTCCCTGCTAATAACTGCTTTGGATCAGTGCATACACTGGAGACCATCCAAGTTTTTTCTGTGATTGTTACATGTGGGATTATTATGTCAGCAATTACGTCTGTTTTATGTGTCCCCATCGCCACCCTCACTGTGCACAGTGTGGATTTTATTGATGGCACCAATGGTACAGGACAAGGGAAGACTCACAAGTTCTTCCTTCTTCACTGGCCCCGGATGAGACCTATATAGAAAGGATGGAAGATTCTCAGTGCATTGGGGATAGAATCACAGCAAGTATTCCCCAGTGGCTGAGGGCCTCTCGTGCTTTTGCCAGGGTGGGTAGTCCAGGACTCTTGCTCCTTAGAGACCATATGAACCATAGATTGCCCCATGCAGTGGCTACGGCCATACTCCAGGTCATACCAAGAAATATGCTTGATGAGGCAGTATCCACCCCAACATCAAAAGTGTGATAGTGATTGTCACATAGGCCACTAACTGGTGCTGCGTTTAGCCCAGATGCCCTTCCAGACCCCTTCATACTTGCTTCGTCACCTACTTGATCCTTGACCTTCTGGATCATCTTCTTGGCCATTGTATTTGGTAACTCTCTCCAGGTGGCAAATCAATCCCACAACAATGCAAGTCCTTGAGAAGCCCTTCCCCTCAGGAGAGGGGACTTAGAAGGTCAAATCACGGACTTCCCTGTCAGCTCAGGGAGGACTTTGCACACAGCCAAACCAGGACCAGGGATACAGGGATAACAGCCACTAGTATTAGACCACAGCTTGCCAGAGGGGTCATCACCATCCTCGTTCACAGTCATCATGGATTTGTCATGATCCATGAGTGATAATGGCACAGACTACAGTCGAAGGTTCCTCTGCTTTGCCAACATTTTCATGGAAAACTCTAGGCAGGAGGGCCATGGATATGGTCTGCAGGTGGCATTGCTGGCAGTCTTGAAGGAGTTGCCATTGGCATAGTTCTCTCCTTTTCCAAGCATCATGGCATCAGCACAGGGGGTCAAGCATCATGGCATCAGCACAGGGGGACAAGCATCATGGCATCAGCACAGGGGGTCAGGGCGATAGTCCTTTGGCTCCACCTGTCAAATGAGCGCACCAGCCTTGTCTAAGGCAGTCATGACAGCGGTGGGCTCGGTGAGGTATTCAGCACCACATTTCCCTGTTTCATGTTGTGGGAACGTGTTCCTAGAAAATAAAGATGGAATTCCCATTGACTGGAAGCTTCCCATTCTTGGCCGTATGATGCATTGAACTTGCTAGGGGTGGAATCATTTCTTAATGTGGTCCACGTTATTAAGGTCAAGGAAGGAATCACTAATGGCTGCAATATTCACTTTAGAAGCAACCTGGTGACCTGGTACCCAAAACAGACAAATCCCTGAAATCCACTTCTTACCATCATGGTGGAGGCGTGGCTGGCACCACACAAAGAAGTGAGGCTTCTGCTGGGTAGGGAGGAGCTGAGAGAGCCACATGGGTTTTAAACATGGAAATGAAAGCAAAACATTTTAGGCCTAGTCCAGGTAGCAAGCTTGGAGAGCAAGGGTTATGAGTTGCCCAGTGTTCAAAGTTTCAGATAGTAAGTGACATGAGTTTCGATAGCAGGAAATTTATCCAAATGTTTATCTAAATCTATGGACAAGAATTTGACAATTTTCTCATCATCTATGACATCTTAATCTCTTAGCCCAAGGGCAATCAAGTACCTAAAATTGAGTGCTACATGGGTCTAATGGATGAGAATCATAGAATTTGGGTTCCTTAAGGGTAGCAATCTGTTCTCATGTATTATTTGTCAGATGCTAGATGGTAGGATGTGGAGAAAAGACCATAGGATCTGGAATCAGAAAACGAAATTTAAGTCCAGCTCCTCTACATGATCTGTGTTATCTTTGGTGAGACACTCACCCTCTGTGAGCTTCAGTTTCCTCATCTTTAAAATAGGAATGAGGTGAACATTAAAGTAAATAACATCTATGAAAATACACTCTAAACAAATCACTGCACAAATATAATTATTGTTTAACCCTACTTCTTCTTAATAATGAAAAGGAGACTTAACTGGTTTGAAGTAACTTTCCTAAAGATATGAATTCATCGACGATGTAACTACTGATATTTGTGCATTTAGTGTTTGTCTTCAAAAATTTCAGAAGCAGATCTGAGCTGGAAAAAAGTGGAGCATTAGAAAGAGCAAGAAAATAGTGTAACTTAAGTATTTTTTTTCACCTGGCATTTGTTGCTTTAGTTCCTGTATTTCCATTTTTACAGAACTGGTGGCACCAATGGTACAGGACAAGGGAAGACTTGGAACTGGTGAAGACCAGTTTTCTGATCCTTCTAAGTGATTTATGGTGTTTGCTCTGTAATGTCTTTGATTTGAAAGTGCTTCAGGCATGGAATGAAATTTTATTAGTTTGAAATTACAATTCCTTCTCCCAGTGCTTCATCATCCCCAACCTATCCCCACAAGGCCACACAAACCCACATGACACACACTGAAAAAGGACCATGAATTTTCAAAAGTAAATAAAAATAATGCCACAAGCATGAGAGGACATTCACCAATTGAAAACAACTTTTCACACTGGATGGTAAACAGTAGTCTCTAGAATGTTCCCAAACAAATAACCATAACAAAGAACTGCTTTTAATTCACTCCTAAAGGCAAGTAGGCCATCAGAGAGTGGTGTGTAGTGCAGGGAGAAAATAAAGACCAAACACCTAGCAAATAAAAACTCGGGCTAGGGCACTCTGATTTGTAAAATTGTTGATCTTAAAGGGCTCCACAGCTAAAAATTGCTAAAATGAAATCCATACACATGGTTTTGAGTAGGTGGATTTTCAGCAGCTTTCTCTGTGGCAGATGTGGTGACCTCAGTGCCCTGCAGCACTGAGGTTCAGGGTCAAAGCTGGGCAGGACCTAGGAAGACAAGAATATTAATAGAAATAGCTATTTCTGTTGAATCGATATTTGAAGGCATTGTCAATAACATGGGAAACAAAGGACTTCCAGGACACATAGACGAGGTAATTGTGATACAATTCATATAGCATAATATTTACCTTTTTAAAGAATGTGATGCAGTGGTTGTTAGTGTATTCACCGAGTTGTGCAGCCACCACCACTACCCAACTCCACAGCTTTGTCTCCCCAAAAAGGAAGCCATAACCAATGGCACTTGCTCCCATTCCCTTCTCCCCGAGCCCGATGACAACAACTAATCTACCTTCTGTCTCTATGGATTTACCTGTTCTGAACATCTTACATAAACGGACTCATACAGTATTTGTCCTTTTCGTGTCTGGCTTCTTTCACTTTACATAAACTGTGTTCAAGTTTCATCCGTGTTATAGCATGGACCAGTACTTCATTGCCTCTTAGAGTCACATAATGTTCTCTTGTAAGCCTAGACCACATCCATTCATCCAGGGGTGGACGGTGGGTTGTGTCAGCGTGTTGGCTGTTGTGACGGATGGTGCTAAGAACATTTGCGAACCCGTTCAGTGAGGACATGTGTGTTCAATTCTCTTGGGTATGTGCCTGGGACTGGGATGGTTGGGTGCCTGGTCTCCCTTTATCCAAGTCATCATTTTAGTAACCTAATAAGAAGAGGAATGAACTTAATTTACAGATTAAGGAAGAAGATGGGTACATGCTGGTAGAGAAACTGTGGTCTTTGGGTTACATCTCATGGTTCTTTACGCTCCAACATTAAAAAAGAAAACAAAAATCGATGCGACGTGTTCTGGACTTTTTAAAAATAAATTCATGGACAGACCATGTTTCCGCCCCATGAGACCTGAGAGAGATCGTACCCTCCTGGTAGTACCTTGTGCCATGATTCCCCAAGCTGGGGGGAGCTGTGGGCATGGCCAGAAGGAAAGAAGATGTTAGAGGTTATCAGAATTGGTGTGTGGATGGGGTCAAGGGGTGGGGATGATTTTAAAAGAGCCTCTTGGGGATTTAGCTTTTATTATAGTAACAGTGGAGGCTTCACACCACAGGATAGGGATGCTCTATGGGCAGGAGGGGAAGTGGGGGACAGCCAGCAATCTCCAAGTATAAAAAATGAACACATGGGTCTGTCTTTAATAATCCTATAGCTGCTTTACCGGCAATAATGTCATTTCAATGATCTTCTGTTTCCTAAAGTATTGAGGTTTTCCTTAGGCAAGTGTGAAGAGTCACGTCCTGTTAGTCGGAGCTGTGTCAGATGCGGTAGACTTGTCATTTGTAAGAAAATGCACTGTCTTCTCCTCATGAGCCCGGCCATCGGGGACAGACCCCACCCTGGAAGTTCTTCCATGCTGTGCAGACAGGTTTCGTGCTGACAGAATTTATTCACTAGAGCAGCCTTTGCTCTGCTTGGGATCGGTGGTAGACTATCCAGAGAAATGGATTTTCTTCCCACCTATGTATCTCCGTTATCCTGTCAGGAGGGCAGAAGTAAAAATTTGGCTAATTTCCTCACCACAAAATGCTCCCGGGCCCCAGCCCCACACAAGGTGTTACTGATGTTTAATTGCTTCCTTTCTTGCCTCTCTATGGATTTTTCCTTTACATGTAGGCCTTTGGGCCTGAGCCCAAAGGAATGTGATCGCTGATGGAATGCCATTTGTCCCCTATAGGGAGGACGGCCCTTCAACAGGACAACACAGAGCAAAGTTGTCCGTTTAGGGCAAGCCCTATCCAGGTAATCATTGTACTCTTTAACTGCAAAACTACATGGAAAAACAGTTCTTTCCTATCATGGTGCTTTTTAATAGACTTTATTTTTTAGAGCAGTTTAGGATCACAGCAAAAGTGACCAAAGAAGTCCAGAGAACACACTGCCCCCACACGCACAGCCCCCTGCATTATCAGTACCCCTGAGAGGGACCACATGTTACAGCTGATGACTCTACACTGACGCATCATAATCACCCAAAGTCCGTGGTTTACGTTAGGGTTCACCGTGGTATGTTCTGTGGGCTTGGACAAACGTACAGTGACATGTGCCACCATTAGAGAGCCACACAGAGGAGTTTCACTGCCCTAAGAAGCTGCTGTTCATCCCTCCCTCCCCCCAACCACTGACCTTCTTGTGGCCTCCATTGTTTCTCCTTTCCCAGAATGTCGTAAAGTTGAGATCCTACGGTGTGTAGGCTTTTCACATTGGTTTCTTTCACTTAGTCGTATGCATTTAAGTTTCCTCCATGTCCTTTCAAGGCTTGAAATCTTACCTTGTTAGTACTAAGAAGGTGGCCATCTATGACCCAGGAAGCAGGCCCTTAGCAAACACTGAATCTGACAGCACCTGGATCTGGGACTTCCCGCCCTCCAGAGCTGTGAGAAATGAGCTTCTAGTGTGTGTCCCTCACCCGGTCTGTGCCACCCAAGCTGACTCAGACAATGACTTTTTGAGACGTGATTGACATGCAATAAAACTGCACATACCTAGCTTTACTGAGGTATAATTCACATACTGTGCAATTCATTCATTTAAAGTGTACACTTGAATAATTTTTAGTGTATTCACAAAGTTTACACATTTTAAAATGTACAACTTGGCACACTTCGATATATGTGCATACCACTGAAATCATCACCGTAATTAAGATAAATATCCACCACTCCCAGAAGTTTCCTCATGCCCATTTGTAATTTCTTTCCCCGCTCCCTGGCAATCTCTGATCTACCTTCTGTCCTGTGAAGTCATTTCCATTTTTCAGAATTTTATATAAATGAAAATCAGATGGTATGTACTGTTATTTTTGGTTTTGGTCTGGCTTCTTCAGCATAATTATTTTAAGATTCATTCATGCTATAATATGGTATCAACAATATATTTTTGTAGTTGTTGTTGAGAAGTATTTGATTGTATGATTATACCACAATTTGTTTATCTACTCACCTATTGATGGAAATTGGGTTGTTGACCGTTTGGGGTTATGAAGATACCGCCATGAACGTTCACGTACGTATCTTTGTGACTTATGCTTTTATTCTTCATGGGTAGATAGCTAGCAGCAGCATGGCTACCTCATATGGAAAATATACATTTCCCACTTGAAGAAATTGTCCAACTGTTTTCCAAAGCGGTTGTACCCTGTGGCATGTCCGCCAGTGCCAGGTGCTTTCCATCCTCCCCGGCACCATGCGTGGTCCATCCTTGTTGTCTTTGCCACTTTAGGAGATGAGAAGTGGAGTACCTCACAGTGCTAATCTCCTGGGAGCGCCCACTACCTACCACCAGCGTCATTTCCCCAAGCCTCTGCTCGGGCTGTTATTACACCTGGACACCTCTCTGCCCGACTGTCATCTTACTTAAATAATCTTTAATCAGAGCCCCGGTGTGGGGGAAGGGTTCACAGCCACGCCCTCACCTGTCACCATTTGTTAATGTGATCTCATTTTGAAGTCTCTCCATGAAGTGATTCAAACTTAACATTGATTGTTCCACAACTAAGTTCTGCATCTTTTTACTTGTTTTTTCACCATCACCGATTATTTTCCGTGTACCCCTGAAAGGCCCATACCCCTGCGGGTACACGTACCACCACTTGGGAACTGATGTGCATATATGCATACCCATAGAATTCTGTGCATATTGTTTTTCAAAGCATATTTGCATTATATGACATCCTGTGTCTCCCCACTCAGGGATGGGGACCGAGGACACAGCACATCGAAGGTTCGCTGTAATAAACGCCTTGGCAGAGACAGGACGCACCCCTCTACAAGTGGTACTCTCTGCACGACTTGAAAACTGTAGCTCTGTTTCCCTTGTTTAAAGAGAGCCATCACTGCAGTCATTGTTTGTTCGAAATGTGTTGATCAGAAGCAATGTGTGGCTGTGGTAATATTTTTAAATGAAACGAACCGTTGTCCTAATTCCTATACACATCCTTCAAGCAGAGACAGCAAAACATAAATGACGTCACAGGTACTCATGAATGTCAAGGAAATTAAATTTTGTCTAAAGGAGGGTCACCCGTCTGTCTTCCCTTTACGATCGTAAGATTTCCTGTCTCCAAGGATGATAAAGCATTTTTTTTATTATCAAATCAGAGTTCGTCATTATGCCTGGAACATGATGCTTACGTTGGTGAGTGGGGAAGGGGCAGGGTTAAAAATACAGGTCAAGCAGCTTCTGAGAAAGTCTCGGTAGTCGGTAGTCTCTGCAGGTTTCCCAGCTCCCCAGATAATAGTCTGATGTGGTTTTAGAGGTTCACAGGAGGGGGGCAGAATCATGAAAGCGTGCTCTGGTTTCCAGCACGGTGCTTGCTGGTAATAAGAGGATGGCAAAGAGGTTACCTTTCAAAGTCCGATTACAAATCACAGCGACGGAATTCGGAGTGATTGTCACTGAGACTTTAAAGCCTGTGGATTTGGCCTGCTGTGCACAGACAGTGGCTCTGGGTTTTTAACCCAGAGTGAAACGGCAGTGGAGCACAAAAACACATGCAGAGCCTTCTGGGGGTGACTGAGGATGCTGGGATAATGCTCAGCATTAACTGGGAACTAAATGAGTTGAAAGAAAGCACCAGAATGTGGGAAACCCTAAGGCAATCAGGCTGACTAATCAAAATAATGTTGAAATCGTCTTCCCATAGTGGGTTTTGTTCCAAAGCAAGGTAACCCCATCCATCAAGAGCTAAATAAAGCCCTGGGAAGATCAATAGAGCCATGGTAAGACGAGAAGGTTTATGATGAAAGCCCATGACAAAGTGACCTGTGCAAGAATACTCTGGAAGGCACAGCTTCTCAAATTCCTGTGTGCACATGACCCACCTGGGCATCTTGTAAAAGTGGGGTTCTGATTCAGTGCACCCAGGCTGGGGCCTGGGAGTCTGCATTTTAAAATAGCCCCTCTGTGGTGTGGAGGTTGCCATCCTCAGACCCCACTTTGACGTGCAAATGCAGAGACTTAAGAAAATGAGTCTCCCTTCCCTCTTTTATACCAGGTTATGAAATTGTCCTGTTAAGCTCTCTGGCAGAATAAATAAAGAGTAAATAAATCAGTTGTCGAGAGTCCTGTTCATCTCTGGAGGGCATGAAAAGCAAATTCTGATTTCTATCTTCTGCTCTAAGAAAAAAAGGAAGGGGCATGGAAATTTCTTTGTGAATGGCATCATGTAAAAGTCATTTGAGAAAATTCCAGATTGAGTTGTCCTTATTTTATGGTTGAAAATACCATACTCTTCATTTTTACTGATGCTCCTGATGATCGAGTGAAGTTAAATTAAATCCGGTATGTTTCCTACGTATACCAGGAGAAACACTGTTTAACTAGAAGTTCCATAGGAACAGTCACTTTTCTGGTTTAAATTTGGAAAACAGGGGCTGTCTGATGTGAGTATTAGATTATCTCTAGTGCAGGACCATCCTATGTTTGGATACATACTATCCCGGTAATTTAGGGCACAGATTTTTGAAGGCCAAGTCCCTGGATTCGAACCCAGGGAGCCCTGCCATGTCCTGACTGTATACAGTGGTTGGCTCATGTGCAAAATAGGTCTGCACTCTCAGAGATTTTATTGAATTAAGTGAGCTGATAGAGCAGACTCTCAGTTAACCGGCACCCATGGCGATCAGTAGATGCCGGATAAATGTAAGGAGTCTCTTCCTTAACCGGAATGCAAGCAACCAGCACTCTCAAGCAACCGGCAAAAAAATGTTGCCGGTTGCTTGAGTTCTGGTTAGTGGAGAGTCTCCTGTATTTGTAAAGTGCTTAGCGCAGTGCTTGGCACACATACGAGCTGTGTAAATGCTTGTTAAATATCTGACCGAAATCAAGTGAGGTCGTGTCACGTCTTCCTTGTTCTGCAGGATCCAGAAGGCCTGTGTCTCTTTTCACCGATTCAGTGTCCCCCTACCAGGCTTCCGCAAAAGACAAGGACAGTGCTGTCAGCTAACACACGGGGCCCCCTGACTCAAACGCACGAAACCCAGTTCGTTCACTTCGCTTACTTGAGGAGACTCACCTCAGTCCTTTGGTCTTGCAGTTGGTGATGTACATTGGCCAGGTGGCCAAGGACATCTTGAAGTGGCCCCGGCCCTTCTCCCCTCCCGTGGTGAAGCTGGAGAAGAGAGTGATTACTGAATATGGGATGCCATCGACCCACGCCATGGCGGCCACTGCCATTTCCTTCACCCTCCTCATGTCCACAGTGGACAAATACCAGGTAAGGCGGCCTGACCCCTCCTCCCGGGACAGGCTCTGCATCACCGAGGCAGCGGGGAGAGGTTTTGCTTCCGAAATTTCTATGAAAGCTGCTGTGAGGGACTTGGTGGGTTATGAGATTAACGCTAAGGGGAACTGAGACCCATTGAGCCGTCAAGGACCCATTTCTTCCTAAGTCAAGTGACGTGTCATTTAGCATCCCCGGCAGCCTGTGCCTGAGGGTGGAAGCGGAGACCATCCTAATGACACCAGCCGAACACGGTCTGTCCAGGAACCGGGGTGTATCGTCTGTACCCACCGCCCCACCCCCACCGCCACACCCCACGCCCTGAGCTTCCTGACCAGACAGCACGTGAATCACGTTCTCATCTGTTTGCAGCAGACACGAGCAGTTTATGGTCCGAGTAAACGACCCTCCGGGCTGAGACGCTTCCGCCACATACTCTTTAGACACCCCAGGGACTGAGGCGGGAGAGTCTCTGCCACAAACTATTCCCCAAGGCTGCCCCTGCCCCTGGCTGGGCCTCACTCATTAGCAATAATGACCCCTGTTTTCTAGAAAACTGTCTAAATGACAGAGGATTAATAAATGCTGAAAATCGAATCTCACTTAATTGGTATCTGCTTCGATGCCAGTGGTAATCAGACTTTTTAAAAGTTACCACTGTGACGAAGTACCATCCTGCCCTTCTTAGAACTCTTGCTCTAGGTTTATGTTTAATTTCATAAATTTTACCTTTGGCCTGTTGGAAAACTTAGATTTCATTAAATCTAGCAGACTGGTTGGTAAATGACAGCATCGTTTTGCCCTGCCCCTGAACCCTAGAAACCCAGGGACATTCCGAGTTGCAGGCTGTGCAGAAATCGGGGAGCCAGCCTGATCCAGTTGAAAGACGGCAGACATAGTGTTGGGTCCCGGTTCTACCTGGTCACCCAGGGCTACACCTCAGTTTCCTAAGTGGGAAAGAGATGGGTCCAAGGAATATCTGCAGCTAGGTATCATCTTGTGTCGTAACTTACTTTAGTGTTATGCCAGGATCAAAAATGTGTGAGTGCCCCAGGACTGTTGGAATTAACTTAATGCAACTTTCTGAGCTGTTTGCATAAGCAGGATGTAGTGGGCTCAGCATCACCCCAGCGGGCAGCTGTCAGCAGCCAGTGAGACCTGAAAACATGCTGATGTTCCTTTGGGGGTGGCGGGGCTAAAGGCAAACGATGACCACTACCACTTAACGCACTCGGCCTAAGGCCACCTGGGCCATCTTAAAAAATTCTTTCCACCTCACATGATGCAGTAGTTTTCATAAGGCCTGAGTGGTTGTAGTTTTCTTTCTTATTTAATT